>JAUTBV010115989.1:0-13651 GCA_032361325.1 Lepetodrilus fucensis
GTCTACTTTGGAATGTACGAAGTTTTAACACGAGATCATGATCACCATGTAACTAGTGATTGATGACGCTAGTTTCCGGGTTATGTACAGATTATTCACAGGCTATTAACGGATTATTCACGGATTATACGCATATTATGTATGGGTAATGTAAGCTTATAAACGCGTTATTAATATGCGAGTTACACGCAAAACAACAATTAATAAAGATCTAGTAGTATTGTACATCCAACCCTGCTCTATCTTATCATTCTTGATGACGAATACTGTTGTTATACATATGTTCATGTCCTTCTTGTACCAACATATGTGGAGAAAGAGAATAAAGAAAGTGAAAGATCTAATGTAAAATAATATAGGTTCTCCTACCATATTCAGTGGTCTTCTGATCTGTGGAAATAAAAAAATATAAATTTTACATTTTTGTTTGTGACATCAGAAACAAAGTGTGTGTACTTGTTTGAATGAATAGTGGCTTGAAAATTATGAAATCCTGAGGTTGTTAAGTTGTACTTCCTATATTATCAGGTACTTGACATCCAGATGCCATACTTTAATTTGGATATTCATGAAAACAATCATTACTATTCTATTTCCGTATTCTATAGCAAAACAAATTTCATTATTTTAATACGTTCATTAATGAAATAAAATGTGTCATCATTATGTGCATCAATCTGATGATAATGACGTTGATGTTAATATGATGATGATGATGATGATGATGACGATGACGACGACGACGACGACGATGATGATGACGACGATATGATAATGGCATTAATGATTATGATTATGATAATTATAATTATTTGTTGTTGTTGTTGAAATCAGAATAATGTATTTTTTTAAAGGCATAATATCACAGTTGATTGACCTGTATAATGGACAAACGAATTTCTATGTGAGACTAATTACGCTTGATTTATCCACCTAAAAGTTGTTGTTTACTGATGTACTTAGTCCCCAGTATTCAATAGTTATCAAAATAGTAATGTTTTATATGACTATAGGGAACGTTCCGCTATTTATCTTGTCTGTGATGCATTGACTGAACTATGAACGAATTGCGAGAAATCGTTAGATGTGCGTATTGTATGTTTAAGTCGTACAACTGAGTTATGTCCCCTTGCATTGACATACTTAAGGAAATAACAATACCACCATATTCAGGTTGTCTATCAGTAGACTACAGGGGGTTGCACTAGATATGTGTCTACCAAACAGCGGTGGAAAGGTTTTTGGAAGTACATGTACAAACATGATTTTATGTATGTCAAGTGAATGTATTTTGTGAATGTATTTTGTGAATGTGATATTATGCCTTTAAAGTAATTTAATTATTAATTTAATATCAAAAGGTGTTTCTAAAACAAAAACATAGTATAGTTGACAGTAGGTTGTAGCCACTCACAAGATTGAATAATTATTATAAATTTGTATTTCCTATATACATACCCAGGTATTATACTATAGTAACTATTAAATATCTATCAATTCATCATGACATGACATTTGATTATAATTTCTTCATCCTTTGATCCACCACGTACAGTTCTGATTATACAGCCAGTTTTGTTTCCCTAGGAGAGGATCCAGAAGACAGTTTTCCCCGGATTATTCGAGATCTACAGAGGAAGTATCCTGGACACATCCTACCAGAGAAGGACCGCCAGTGGATATTTATCAACGCCGGCGGGTGGATGGGCGCGATGTATCTGCTCCACGCCTCTGTCACAGAGTACGTCCTGCTGTTCGGGACCGCGGTGACCACGTCAGGACATTCAGGTACCAATGTTCACTAGGAGAGAGAGAGAGAGAGAGAGAGAGAGAGAGAGAGAGAGAGAGAGAGAGAGGGATCTAGGAAGAGAGAGAGAGTATATAAGGTGCTTGTCATATCTTACATTAAGTTTGTATATTTCAGGTCGATATTGGGCCAATATATCTGACACAATTCTTACTGGAACATTTCTGCAGTGGAAAGAAGGAGAAATTAAAAGTACAGTATTTAAGCCAGGTTTGTTTTTGTTTCTACAATTTAGAAAGTGTCGGGCGAAGCTTTTTGTGATATCATGGCAAATATATCTATAGCATAACCAACATGAAATTAATTCAGCGATTAAATGAAAGATTACAAGTTTATTCAAGAACAAAAATACTTTTAAAATTGTTTGGGTGTCCTAGAAGTGGGACACTGACACTTATTCACATTTCTTGTATAGTTTGATTTTCGAGTTATTTCAGAGATTGTTTAATTTAATGTAGATCTAATAATAATATTTTTATAATATTACAAATTCCGATGAAATGTAAAAATATTTATTATGAAATTATTATATTGTCATGAATACTATGATCTTGATTCTATGAGTGCTACGAGCATGCTTCTGCATGGATTTGGCGAAATATAAATGTTTGTGCATTATTATTATTATTATTATTATTCTGCTGTCTTCAGGAGACACTGTTAACCATCCAATTGGTGAGGTGACTGCCGTATCCTGGAAAGAGGGGACGTGGATGGTGGAATACGGACGCGGATTCATCCCATCCACGCTCACCTTTGCTTTAGCAGACTCTCTCTTTAGTACGACAGATTTTGTGACGTTATTTTACATTCTACAAATTTATACCAAGGCTATGGCTTTAGAAGCGGGTTTATATTTTTCAGAAATAAAACAAACTATTAAAGATGCCCTTTGATACCAGTCTTCCTTAAATGTAAATGTATATATTTTATGATCAATTTCCCCCCCCCACTCCCACCACCACAAGTCTTCTTTAATATTTTACCTTCCCCCACGTCTACCATGCATGCGCTACAACATTCTAATGTCATAATGTCATACCTGCTGTATTCTGTATCAAGTATGTCTTCCATGCATGCTAAACACATTCATCTGGTTGTGACGGAATGATACTGCTAAATACATTTGTGAATATGTTTGATATGATATTACAGTATTTTTGATATTTAATGTTGTTTGGGTGGTTTTGTTTGGGTTGCAATAACATTGGCCTGCTTATAAGAGGATGACAAGACAAGGCAGGACAAGATCCACAATCTCTGGCTGGTACAGACAAACCAAGACTGTTGTACATGAACCCCACACATTATGCTGAATAGTCGAACTAAGTAGTCTATATTTTAGTCACATCCCAACATTCCTCTTAAATAGACTATTATTATTTTATTATATATATTTGTATTTTGATATGGAAAGGAGAAAAATAAAAACTTTGGACTGTACTTTATTTTTTCTTAAATTTACATCATTTCTCAAGTTTGACAGTAGAAGACAACTCCTGTTTTTAAGGATGTATATTGTCATAACCACATCTCTTCTGCAACGGATCAAGACAACTGAAACCTCTAAATAAAACATGGAGGGAAAGAGAGATTCTTTAGAATGGAAATGTTTCTAGTCCTTGTCCATAAACAATTATTACTACCCTGGTTATCGTTTCTCGAAGCTCTCGTATCTACTACCAGACCATAACGACTCGCGTAGCTCATCTCTACATGGGAATTGTGCACTTACGAGAGCACTATGGTTATATAGTGGATACGAGAGCTTCGAGAAACGATACCCTGTAGCACTTCCATTGAGAAAACCGGGAGATATCCATTGAGAAAAGCGGGACATATCCATTGTGCGCACACACTATCGCTTGTTACTGTTACTCAATATTCACTGTCTCGTTGACTGATGACGTGCCCATACTATAAGCAGTCCACCCTCAACTACAGGAACAGGTTTCTTGTGCTTCCACGAGTAGCTTAAGTAGGTCATGGAAAGTACCAGGGTATTATTTTAGTATGGATGCCATACTTCCTGTTGATACTGGTACATCCCACAGTGAGGCTTATTTTACCAAAGTCTTTAAAGCGACTCGTACACATAGGGGATTTTACATATGCCTATTTATATTATTGGTCACATGTAATATATAGGGCAATATTTGCAAGAATCTGAGCTTTCAGGGATGAAAAGGCACGAAAACCCATTGAAATACGCTATTTAACTTGGCGAATGTAAACAATTGTTTGTTTTGAAATTGGTGAGGCCTTCTCATCACTGGTTTCTCTGCATGGCTTGCACGGGTTTCTTGCACATGGCGTACTCTTAACGGGTTTCTCTGTACGGGTTTCTCGCACATGGCGCAATGTGGATGAAGTCGAATGTCACAAGTAAATAAACGACTTAAATGGCCTTATTTATCGATAGCAGGTCATTTGGAATGAATGAATCAGTATGTGGTGTAGGATCATCAGCTCTATAAGTTTGATTTTGGTGTATGAGTCACTTCAAGTCGGTAATTACAAACGATACAAAAATTAGAAGATTCCCAGGTCGAGGACGACTTTCCATACTGGTATCGCTTCACCAGAATACACACAGACAGAAGTCAAACTGGATGGAGAATCACAACATTTCAGTCGTCTATAAAAAAAGGAAACTATGAACAATTATATTACTGTATAGCAAATCGATTTATTTTCTGGCCAACCTCCATATTTACAATACAGTTATATATTACAAAATATACAAATGCATTTAGTCCAAGAGGCCCATAACGCAAAATGTCAAACCGTTGTTAGACCGCTAGTATATTACAGACCTGTTAGTTTTAGTTCCTACAAATAAATACAGACATGTGACCTAGACGGCCATCTGTACACAGCACTGAAATATACTCTAGGCAAAATACACACTTTGTACAAACACTCAATATTTTAAGAATCACTTTTTACACAACTGTTCTTAAATTATTTACACCAATGTCATAAATTTCATCAATATTAATAGTATTGTAAATCAATTTTCATGCAACCCAGTGTTTTATGTGGCACATAATTTTAACATGATTTTAATGAGCTGAAATGGACAATTAATGTATTAAAAGAAATAAAAAATTAAAACGACAAAGATACATTGCAGTATATTCTACCTAACATATCAATTTATTCTGACAATTTCAATTACTAATGCAGCCTTCTCCCCTAATATTGTTCTTGATAAGTAGTGTTGTGTTAACACTAAACTAAGAATCAGGCAAGTCCCGAATGGGAGATTACAAAACATTTTTGAAGACGATTTTAGTGGGTTTTTCTCTCACAAATCTCTGTATCAAATTTGAGTTTGAGCATGAAATAGTACTCAAAAGGTTCTGTAATCTCTGGAGCCAGATTTATGCAATTAATGTGAAACTGCCATTTCAATATAAAATGCAAAATTATAAATCCTTTACACATAATAATGATCATTAGTATGACATGGCCAGTTGTTCATGGATGAACTACGATTGCTATGGTACTTATATAAATGGTTTCTATGTTTTGGACATTTCTGATTATGGGGAAGCTTGATGGATGTTAATGACACATTGCACCACTGGTAGGAAGGTATGCCACTGAAAATTAGTGAAAATGAATAATTATACATGTACTAAAATAAAATTTGAGAACAGATACAGATAAACTAAACGTTTTCTTCAGCTGGGCACAAAAAGATAGGACTCCCCCCAGAATGTTACCCGTAACCATGGCAATTGATTCCCCCACCCCCACTGACAATATAGTAAATATATAAATTCACTTTTCTCCAATAGCGGCTGCAAGTGAGTCATGTCTATTTTTAGAATTTTGAAGAATATCATTAAAAACTAGGAATTCTGTTGATCGGCTAACAGAAGTCTAGGCCTTAGATTGACTAAAAGTCCAGAGAAAATCTTAATACGACGTTACAAAGGAACGTATTCTTAAATTTATGTTTGATTCAGAGATGAATTATGTTGTTCAGCATGGTTCAAGGGTAATAAATCGTGAGGAAACGTAAGGTACTAAAAAAGACAACAATCATGCACATTTCACCCACACGATTATCACCATAATCAGTAAACTGGGTACGTCTATAAATAGAATTCGCTCCACTTGCAGCACCTATGAAGTTTTCGAAGACTTTATTCACAAATGGAGGTAAGGACCAAGCTACAGCAAATTTACCAAATATTTCTTTTTATTTCTTTTAATTTCTTCGTATTTATTTATTTATATTCATGCACCACCTACGCTAAGCTACTTCAGTTCTTCATAGCTACACACATGTAGCTATGAAGAACTGAAGTAGCCTAGAGCTGTAGGTAGAGCATGATGCACTATATGTCCATTTCATATTTTATCGTTGCCAATCTCCAAATCATGATTCTTCACAAATCTATCATAAAAATAATACCCATCACATGTGTCCCTGCATTTTTTTATACTCGTATAAATAGCCACAAAGAAACACATAAAATTGACAATATAGTATATACTGAGGATAACAGACGATGATGAATAATAGATTATGTCACCCATCGGTATTTAAATCACAACTTTAGGAAACCCACGTACCACAAGTGAGCCTCCTATCTATGTAAGGGGCTGCTCCTTTCTAGATGTTCTGTCTGTACTTTCGGTCTGACGCATGCGCACTTGCCAAGGATCAACACTGCACAGTGTAACTGCGCATGTGTCGGACTTAAAGTACAGACACAACATCTAGAAAGGAGTAGTCCCTAATATTGGACAGATATTGTCAAATACAAAATAGATTTATGAGGGACTGACAAACTATGATGATGATGATGATGATGATGATGTTGATGATGATGTTGTTGATGATGATGATGAAGATAAAGATGAGGGTGGTGGTGACAATAATGATAATGACATCAATTAAAATAACTTTAAATACACATCTTGTCACTGTTAGTATCGGGTCAAGTAAACAATACCTACACTACTGTAATACACAAGTACCATATCAAATATTATATTTACAAATGTGGAGAAACGTGTCATTCGGAAACTCCCTCCTCACACTTTACAGTCCGACTCCCAACTCCATAAATTATCGTAAGAAGATTCAGCTCACTGCACTGAATGTGCCAATCATCTGTATAGGCTGTTTCTCGACTATCTCTCCTGGTAGCATTGAGTGTCTGTTACTCTGTGTACATGATTGCATCCAAGCTTTGCTCAAGGCATGGAAATCATAAATTGACATGGCCGCCATGTCTAGACTTAGATTTTACCATACTTACACTGTAGGTACAGGTTAAAAATGATAAAAGTTAATCATTTATAGTTTACGGTCATCAATTAAAGTTCATGATTTTAACAATTACGGAAACCTCATATACTTGGTGCGCAAAAAAATGTGATAAAATTAGGATGTGAAGATTTCTGTGATCAGATAATATCACACACTATACTCATGTGATCAGGCTGTATCACACCACTGTTGTGTGATCAGACAATAGCACACCATTGTTATGCGAACAGACAATATCACACCATTCGCATAGAATAGGCTTCAATGCATGTGGGGCAATTTTGTTATGGACCTCAACAAGTGACAATTCTGATATATATATTTTGCTTGTGTATATAGTAGTGTCTCAGTGAACTTTGAACGTAATATAAAGGCCTTTAGTATGCCATTCAGTCTTTACATGTGCCTGCACATTTCAAAATGTCTATATTCATAAGTTTTGTATCGATCAGGTATTTACACCATTGTATTGTAAACTATAACATTGTAGAGACAGGTACAGTAGCACCATCTACGCCTTGTGAAGATACATCTGTGGACCGGGGGGGGGCTCGTATCACAAGAAGAAAGTCATTATGGTGTAAATATACATAATAGTCACAACAATGATGAGATGTTCTCTGTCCGGAAATATATTATGTCAGTATGACAAACATCATTCCATGTTCTATTTGAAGACCATATAGAAAAGCATAGAAACAGGAAAACTTTATAAAACTACGATTTTGAGGGGAAAATATGGGGTTTAGAGTGAAGAAATGGTCACGTCTTGGAGGCACGAGGTTATCAAATTAACTTTACTAACTTGCATAGCTACAACATTTTATTTTATTTCAACATACAGAAGACCTCGCATATAACGGCCTCATTGGGACCGGCTATTTTTGTCCGTTATATGCGAAGTCCGTTATACGCATATGCTGTAATTAGCATTAGACGTGACTTCAGATTCAGTCCGTTATATGCGAGTGTCCGGTTTATCCGAGGCCAGTATATGCGAGGTTTACTGTATCTATTTGATTGTGAAGATTTAAAGTAAACGATCTTGGCCACACAAGGTGAATATCAAATAGAGCATGGAACAATGCTAATCATATAGTCTACATACATAAACGACCAGATACCATCCAGCAGATTACATGAAAGTCTTAAACTTATCAATAATACATTTACCACCAGTAGCTTTATCGCAAACGTTCTACTTCACAACCAGAGAAAACTATTGTTCTAGTTAAATAATCTAATACTAGTGACAATAGAAATCCAATACTCAACCAGGCATCTTAAACAGTTACTACCTATATTAATTCTCTCTGCTGGATTAGTCACAGGTACAGCCCTTTATGGCATATGTGGTTGCCTTCAGCGTGGAGAGGGTTAAAATACGAAAAGTCGAAAGTATTCTGAAGGTATGCAAGACAACGGGTCAAATATGAAACAATAATTGCTGCATATCGAAGATGAACAACTTTCAAACTAAATTCTGCGTTATGAAATCTAGGTTTATTGCCCCAGCGTGATGTTTCAAGAAGTGACGTATCGAAACGATATGTCCTACTATGTGGATATCATATAGACAATGGATTGACGTCGTTGATTCATTGTGACTTCACAGAGGTTACATCACAAATGTGCCTGTCTCAACATAGAATTTGATTACCTTTGATCAAAAACATGTTCATTTTAGGCATACTTATTTCTTAAATTACATCTGTGGCAATAAATAAGATATTATATGATGTTCTATTTAATATCAAATTCATGTCCCTCGTGAAATACCTTTATTTGCAATAAAATTATTTCACTCAGGACATAAAGTTGATATTAAATAGAAAATCATGTAATATCCTCTATAAATGTAATGGTTGAGATACCTATATAAGCAATGTGACATTGAACACAACAGTGTAAAGTGATAGAAATAGCCTTTGGCAGATAAGCTCAACTTGTAACCATAATCATACACATTCTACAATTAAAATATAATCAGCTACGAAGTTAACAGTCCTATCAAGAGACAAATTCATGTATTGTTAAATTATCATTATTACAACTAGAGTTCAACTGAATTCTTCTTCTTTTTTTTTTCAGTTGCAACTTGCATATTACGTCAGTCAAGATCAATCCGGGAAACTTTGGAACTTATTGCCCACGTAAATGCCCTGACAATAGTTTATTGCCCACGTAAATGCCCTGCCGCATCATTACCATAGTCCACACTTTCAAGTGCTGGGTTCAAACCTAACACTCTAGTAATATCTGGGGCCAAATTTGAAGAAACAAAACCTGTGGATGTGAGATTATTACTGCAATTCCTTTCAAGATTACATTAGAATGGAAATCAGAGACATCGAAATGCAAACTTGGCTCAAATCATTTTAGGCCGATGTCTGCTGCATGTATGCTTAGTCTTACAGATAAATGATGAGAATTGTTCAACATTACAAATTTCAATATATCACACTATAATGTTTCAAAGGGGGTAGTTCATCTAAGTATTGTATAAATCTCCCTAAAGTATCAATAGTAGATTGTTGCAAGAACAACCAGTGATAGACGCATGCATTCTCTAATGTACTCAACTAGTCAACATATCAACTTGTAAGAAAATGCATCATAAGGTTTTCCAAGAACTACTGCATGGTTTCTTAGATATACTTTGAGATTCTCAACAGAACTTGTCCAACATATGTTATTATGTTTTTGAGCATTTCTGGGGGGTTTCTAAAATCCGTAAGCATCCACTACTGATTTCATGGGGATCAGGATTGTCTTTCATTATATGGGGGAATTTTCTTCACAATCGGCTTTCATAAATACAGGGGAATTTTCTTTGCAATAGCCTTTCATTGATACAGGGGAATTTTCTTTGCAATAGCCTTTCATTGATACAGGGGAATTTTCTTTACAATGGGCTTTCATTGATACAGGGCAATTTTCTTCAGGATGGGCTTTCGACATATAGGACAAAGCTTAAGGGCATTAGAACACTGTCCACACAATGCGTGGCCACACAAGAAAACTGTGTCTTTCTTTCTCTCCATACACACTGGGCACATCAGTGAGTCTTCCATATCCTGCAGCTTCTTCTTCAACAACACAGCATCAGCTTCTCCAATGGAAGGCCGACTGACGTTCGGACGAAGCCCCACCGGTTTGCCATCTGAGAGAAAAATACATCCTTAAATGTCTGCCAAACTTGACAATGAACAGAATTTCAAGAACATTATACTCAAAGAGTCTTTCATTTGTTGCTTAACATTGCTGAAGGAATCTTTCATCAACACACAATGACTATACTCCCAAGAAGGAATATGTTACAAATGTTAGGTTTGAATAAATAATATAATCACTCTTTCGTGACCATGAAAGCAGTACTGAGAGTTGTCTCCCCTGTGACCACCAATTACTGCAATTGAAAAGAAAAGCACTGTTATGTTCTCGTAGCTCTGCTGCAATGTACCTGGTCCGTGTTTCATTTCGATGGGGACTTTACACTTGAGACATCGCTTCATCTTTATACAGCACTCCAGACAGACGATCACGTGACCGCACGGTTGAAACGTGACGGACGCTCGCTCGCCACAGCAGACCTCGCACTCGGGCTGTTCCTCTCCGTCCAGCGACACTGGCAGCTCGTTACTGTTGCCAGCGACACTGAAAGTTGAGAGTAGCGTGAAAGTAACAACAAGAGCTGAGTAACAAAACAACATGACAGTAATATTAAGGTGAAAGCAACAGTAACAAAATAACATGACAGTAACATTAACTATAGAAATAACTTTATAAATACAGATTGAATCTGAGAATTTGTAAACAATTTTTGTTTAAATAAAACAAGTGAAAATTTACACCTAAACACTTTAAATATGGCACAAATGTGCAAATGGGCACAACAAAAAAGGCAAAGGTCTGCTGCTATCAATCTATTGGAAAAGAACCTAAAATAAACCATAATGTTCAGTGAAGTTATCAACTTAAGTTGGAAGATAACATTTTGAAAGCTGGTATCTAGCAACAAGATGTGATGCCAACTACAATGAAACACAGTAAACGTGTAAACTGACTATGCTGTAACATGTGTATACTGACTATGCTGTAACATGGGTATACTGACTATGCTGCAACATGGGTATACTGACTATGCTGCAACATGGGTATACTGACTATGCTGTAACATGGGCATACTGACTATGCTGTAACATGTGTATACTGACTATGCTGTAACATGGGCATACTGACTATGCTGTAACATGTGTATACTGACTATGCTGTAACATGGGTATACTGACTATGCTGCAATATGGGTATACTGACTATGCTGTAACATGGGTATACTGACTGCTGTAACATGGGTATACTGACTATGCTGCAACATGGGTATACTGACTATGCTGTAACATGGGTATACTGACTATGCTGTAACATGGGTATACTGACTATGCTGTAACATGGGTATACTGACTATGCGGTGGCGAACTGTTTGACGACCTCCTCCACACGTGTGTCGCTGATGATGTCGAGTGGCGTCTTGTGCTGGTGGTTCTGGAACAGCAAGTTGGCGCCCTGTTGTGCCAGGTAGCAAGCGATGGCCGCTCCTGTCTGCTCCTCCTCATCTGTCATGCCAAGCTGGGTTCGAATCTGAAAACCAGGTGTAGGAACACCGATCACAACAATGTCCGAGATTTTTGTTTTGTTGGTATCTGGGGTTTTCCTCATATTCAATTTTAATCTTAATAAATATGATACAGGTAAAATAATAGTTGATAACTTGATTAATCAACTAAAATATTGTTGCTCAAATAAATATCTAATAATCTATAACAGAATATTAACAGTTGAGCATTAAGAATATTAAGAATATCAACATTGCTGTGGGAGTCTAGCAACAATTAATTTTTATTAACCTTCATCTATAATTGGAATCAACATCTACATAAATACTTAAAAAGCATTTTCTTAAAAACAAAAACAAATCATCAGCACATGTTTGCTGGAGCACTGGCTTACAGCATCTAACGTCGGTGAACTCTCTTTCTCCGTGGCCACCGTCTGTCGCATCAAGGCCAGGTGTAGACATGTGTCGCCGTCCTCGTCCGCTACGTTGACGCTAGCACCCTGACTGACCAGCAGCTCAATGAGGGCTGTGTGACCTTGAGACACGGCCAGCAACAGTGGCGTCTGCTGCCGGTTGTTCCGGATCTCCAGGTCAGCGTGACCCTGCAGCAGAGGTCAGAGTGTCAGCAGAGGTTAGAGTGTCAGCAGAGGTCAGAGTGTCAACAGAGGTCAGAGTGTCAGCAGAGGTCATAGGGTGAGCAAAGGTCAGTGTCAGCAGAGGTCAGAGCGTCAGTAGAGGTCAGAGTGTCAGCAAAGGTCAGAGTGTCAGCAGAGGTCAGAGGGTCAACGTGGTCATCCTCAATACACAGACTAAGTGACTACTGTCACACGCTACTAGTGGTGTATGTTTAGGAGGCGTCGGGTCTGGGTCTCAGAGGATAGAATAACGATGCTCGAAATACAGATGTGAGATAGACATGATAGAGGACAATATCGGCTACAGAAGCTTGTTCTCATAACAATAATTTATAGTAAAAATATTCAGAATATCTAATAAACATTGGGGATTTTTGTACATGGGAAATGAAACAAATTCAACTTTCATTTGATAACTATTTTTCAATCATGCTCTCATATGAAGAGACTGATTTGTTGTTCTAGCATCATGGTGGAAATCTTTTAGCGTGAGTGAGTGAGTGAATATGGAGTTTAACGTCGCTGCCGGAATTTTTCACCCATTTGCAACAAATCTTTTAGCGATACACAAGTTTATTAGGATAATCTTAGCATGTTCCGGGGTGGATGATATCTCAGGGATAGTCTTACCACATTCAGTAGTGTTCTGGCGACATCTTTATGTCCATTTAAAGCTGCCAGGTGCAATGCCGAGAAGCCGTCGTCTTTCTTTATATCTACAATCTGTCGACACTTCACCAGTATCGTTTCTGTGGCTCTGAAAACACACATGTACAAAATAGCATCAGTAGAGAATAATAGTTATTCTTGAAATTGATAAAAATACATTTGTAGATATTCTTGAAATTTTAACATATTTCTGAAATTTTAAATCGTCAAGTTGTCATAAAATTTCACACTTACACATTATTTCCTTTGAGTGCTGCATGATGCAGCACATTAAAGCCTCGCTTATTTCTAAGTGTGAAATCAATGCCAGGAAAATTTACAAGCGCATCTATGATCTCACGGCTTTCTTTACCAATGGTGTCGTGCAAGGCGGTGTCTCCGTAAGCGTCCTGAAATCGCAACAGAATCCTGTTTACACAGAGAATCATACAGACAGTACTACAGAACCCTGGTGTGCGTTCAGGCTGCAATACATTTCACTATGCTACTTTTCTACAAAGCAGTGGTTGGCTGAATGAGTTTGTATGAAAATAGCAGGAAGTACGTTTGCACCATCCTCGAAAACACAGGCCATTATGACTACACTAACCTCCGTCAAATACCCTGGGATCACTGTCAATATAGAACTC
>JAUTBV010116000.1:0-13651 GCA_032361325.1 Lepetodrilus fucensis
AGCGACGCGGGTACTCTGACAAGAGCTCATCCTTGGAGGCGAAATAGCGGAAGGCGGTTCGTCGTGAGACACCGGCCCGGCCAGCCACCTGTGACATGGTGACGTTGGCATATCCGTGCTCGGCGAAGAGTTGCGCTGCGGCGTCCGCCAGTGCCCGCCGAGTCCGTTGCTTGTTGGATCCCCTGTCGGCCATTCACCGAGTGTGCCACCCAACAGCAGTTCCCCGGACCATGGGAGGCGAGCTTTGACACCCAGTGCCATATATCACCTTGACTTCAAAGTGGCACTGAGTGACACTTTCTCTATGTTTTCACCCACCCCAATTGAGCCCACAGCTCCATCCCCCACCACCCTGGTGGCCTCTTGTCTGGAGCCGGTCGACTATCGAGACGCCTTCCTGGTCGAACTAGGCCCTGACCATGCCAGCAACGTCGAAGACTTCGCTCGCCGATACTTTCTGAACCAGCCAGCATGGTTGACCTTGGTCAGCATGAACACCACCCGGACACGAATGATCCGGGATCTGGAGGCGGACGACAATGGCGACGCCTTTGCCGCCGGTTCTTCAATTGGATCCTGGAAGATCCATGAGCGCAATCAGAACGAGATCGTGTTTGGTGACGACATGGGTTTCATGGAGTATCGGTTCTCGTTCTTCGTCGATCCGGATCGCCCAAATCAAGTTGAGGCTTCCACCGCCGTTCGCTACAAGTGGAGGCGAACGGGTGCCTTCTACTTCGCTCTGGTCAAGCTGCCCCATCAAAGGTTTGTGCGACTCTCCCTACAGAGGGCCATCACCCGCCAACCCACTCACATCAAACAAGGCTGAGCGATCGAATGGGCTGACCCGCGAAGTCGGTAGCCAAAGTCACATCTCCCGGGGTTGCAATATCCTCACTATCGTCTAGTCTCCCGATATATCACTAACTATCGTATTCAAGGAGAATTCGTGCGTGATCGCAATAGAGAAACAGATACAGATCGGCCAGGCCGCCAGGGCCGAGGCCGCAAAAACCGGCACGGGCAAGGCCCGGGCCGCGAGCAACAGGGTCGCCAAATGAGCGGCCAACACCGAAGCCGAGCCCGACGAGGCGCCGTCGTTGCTGCCATCTTGGGAGCTCTCAAGGAAGGCCCCAGCCACGGCTACGGCATAATGGATCGGCTTGAGAACCAAAGCGAGGGCCGCTGGCGGCCCAGCCCAGGTTCGGTCTATCCAACCCTGGGACGCCTCTCCAAGAGGGGTCTGATCGAAGCCGTCGAAGCCACCGACCCCAAAGAGTTCCGGCTTACCGAAGAAGGCCAGGCCTGGCTCGAAGAGCACGCCGACGGCAAGTTCGGAAATAGTGACGGCATGCCCTGGTCGCCGGGCCAAGGCCAAGGCCTCCGGTCCGCGGTTAGTCAGCTGGCGGGAGCAGCAAAGCAGATCGGCCGATTTGGTACCGACGAGCAACGAGATCTTGCCAAGGAGCTCCTCGAAGAGACAACCCGCAGCATCTACGCCCTTCTGGCCCAGACTCCGGCCCAACCCGATCACGAAGACGAGAACGGCGACGTCGATCCCGACTAGATCGAGGTCGTCACTACCTTCTCCTCGGTGAGCACTCGGAACCAACAACCCTTCAAGCCTCTGGCGGTATTGGTCATCATGATCGCAACAACTGCCGCTGACCAGCTCAGCAAGTCATGGGCGGTCAGGGGCTTGACAAACGGCCGCGCCGTTTCGATCCTGCCCACCCTCGAGTTCGATCTGTCCTACCACAGCGGGTTCTCGTTCGGCACCGGAGCCGGACAAGGCCGGCTCATTGGTATCGGGGTAGTCTTGTTGTGCGGCTTCTTGGTCTGTTTGTCATCTTTGAGTTCTTTGATTCGACGCCAGAGGTGACATGGCCAGAGGCCAGACAGCCGGGCCGGCAACAGTCTCCGTAATAGCGGTGGGATCTCGACAATACGATTCCATGCCGGACCATGATTGCTTGCTCAAGCAACGTCCTCTGTCCGCCGATACACACAAAATGTCGAATGTGCACGGCCAAGAAGCTCCCGAATCCATGGGCCAATCGTGGCGCGCCCACCCCATTCTTGCTTTCGTCGTCCGCTCCCTGGTCTTTATCATTCCCCTGGTCGTAGCCCTGCTGCTGCTTCGCCTGACCCGTAGCCTCTTTTACCGTCCGCAAGGTTGGAGCGGACGATTGATCTGGGTCGCCCAGGTCATTCCAGCGGGCGCCATCATCGCCGCGCTCGTCGGCCAATTGACTCGACGTGCCTTACCTCTGGCATTGCTTATGAACTTGGATCTCACCTTCCCTGGTGAGGCACCTTCCCGGCTCGAGATTGCTTCCAATACCAGCACCGTGAAGGGTGTCCGGGAACGTCTGAGCCAAGTCAGGGTCAACGGACTCGGAGCCACCGAATCTGAGGCCGCCAAACAGGCTCTGGAACTATCCACCCTGCTCAGCATTCACCACGCCAGCACGCGTGGCCGCTCCGCTCGAGTAATGGAATACGCCGACATGATCGCCCAGGAGCTCGGTGTATCCGAACAGGACCGAGTCCCATTGACCTGGGGCATCCTGCTTCATGACATGGGAATGCTGGCCATCCCCATCGATATTCTCACCAAAAAGGGCACGCTGACCTCGGCCGAACGGCGAGTCCTGACCAACCACCCAACCGCGGGAGCCGAACTCCTCGCCCCCCTTAACAATTGGTTGGGCGACTGGATTCTGGCTGCCGGCGATCATCACGAACGCTGGGACGGAACCGGTTACCCGTTTGGTCTTGCCGGTGCCCACATCTCCTTGGCCGGACGGATCGTGGCCGTGGCCGACGCATACGACGCCATTACCTCCAAGCGCTCCTACAAGCAATCTATGTCGCGCGAAGCGGCCCGCGACGAACTTATGAACTGTTCGGGCACCCAGTTCGACCCGGCAGTTGTGCAGGCCTTTCTGGCCACCTTGCCCAACGACGCAACGGCGAGCGGCCCGCTGGCACAAATCAACCAGCTCGCTACCAGGGTGTTCCACACACCAGCCCTCGCCGCTTTGGCTGCCGTCATCGCCGTCATCAGCCTAGTCGGGATCCCCCCGGCGCCGGCACCGGCCTCCCTGTCCTTTACCAATGACTCCGGCGACGTCCAGGACACGACGACGACGTCAACGGCCACCACGACGACAACCCTTCCGATCACCTCAACCACCCGTGTTGCTCAGGTCCCGGCCAATAGCTCAACCTCCTCCTCCACTACTCGGGTGACGCGACCCGCTCCGAGTAGCACAACCGCCCCACCAACAACCAACCCACCGCCGACAACAAACCAACCCACCACGACTGCGGCACCGGCCACCACCACGACTGCGGCACCAGCAACCACGACAACAACCCAAGCTCCCACCACTACCACGACAGCGCCAACACCCACGATTAGCATCTAACTGGCTACGGTCCAGCTACGTGGGTTCGTCCTCAACTGTGGGTGTGAACGGCGGACCTTAGGATCGGGCCCGACCCTGTCACCATGGTGATCGAATTCGGCTAGACCCTAAACACTGCGGGACGATATGTCGGGAACCGAGTACCACCGACCGTCTAGGCCAAGAAACTCAGTACCGTCGGAGCGATAGAAACTGGTTGAGCCCGAATCGCGCAAGACCCGCAGCATGGCTGGAATCTCGCCTCCTTCGGCCTCGATCTTGTCGATGACCCGTAGCGGACCTACGACGTCCAACAACTCGAATGGGCCCTTCATCCAGGCGAAGCCCCACCGGATAGCCCGATCAATGTTGACCACATCGTCGCTGATCTCCGGAACCAGATCGGCGGCATAGCGAAGGGTCCCGCCCATGACCTGCCAGGCCAACTCACCCTCCAGGGAATCTTCGAACATGATGGCTCCAAGATCGGTTGGCATCCTGTCCAGCTGAGGAGCAATCGAGTCACGCCATTCCTCCTCCAGAAGATCGAAGGTCTCCTTCTTCTTTGATCCATCATCCAACTTCTGCACCCGATAAAAGCCGCCGACTGCCCGAGATTTGCGACCAAGCTGGCCTCGCTCCAGCATCCGCTGCTCAACCTCGGGGAATGAGGTGTAGGCCAACCCAAGGTCAGCTTCGAAAAGGTTGACATCCAGGTTCTTGCCGACAAGGTCCATGATGTCCAGACCAATGAGATCAATCAGGCCATAGAGCCCGGTCGGAGGAAGCCCGACTGGTTTTCCGAGTACTCCGTCAACGGTCTCTTGCTTCATTCCTTCCAGCAGGAAGGGCTTGGCCAGGTGCAGGCCGCTGAGCATGAAGAAACAGCCAATACGGTTGCCGATGAAATTGACTGTGTCCTTGGCGTTGACCACTCCCTTGCTCAGCTCACCTGCTCCGAAGCGAGTGAAGGCCTCGATGACATCGTCGGTGGTGTCTTCACCGGGAACCAGTTCAAACAGCTTCATTACCTGGACCGGATTGAAGAAGTGGGTAATGGCCACGTCCTGGCGGAACCTCTCCGGCATGCCTTCGGAGATGTCTCGAAGGGGGATGCCCGAGGTATTGGAGCTGATGACCGAGCCGTCCTTGCGCAGCGGCTCGACCTTGGCAAAGAGTTCCTGCTTAGTGGCCAGGTCCTCGACAATGGCCTCACAGATCCAGTCGTATTCAGCGAGCTTCCCCAGGTCTTCCTCGAAGGTACCAATCTCGACTAGGTGCCGGTGTTCCTGACTAACCGCCTGAAGGCCACGTTCAACGGCCTCCATGGTCATATCCAACATCAGAACCCTGCATCCTGCCGCCGCACTGACAGCGGCAATCCCCGATCCCATGGTTCCGCATCCGAGAACGGCTACTGACTTGATCTGTCGACTCATGACCAACAGTGTGCCGAGTTTCTCGAAAGTTCAGAGGTCTGAAGATGAGCTGAACCCCACCTCCGTTTCCGCAAGTTCTTGGCTGGGTACCGATTGGATCCAGGCACGCACCCAACGGAAGAGGTAACACGATGACTACTCGACGGATGAGGGCCATGGCACTGCTGGCGGGGTTGACCATGACCGCAGCAGCCTGCGGATCCGGTAGCGACACCGCAACCGAGCCAGCAGCCCAGTCAACACCAACAACCGAAGCCGCCATGGACGACGATGCCATGGACGACGATGCCATGGACGACGATGCCATGGACGACGATGCCATGGACGACGATGCCATGGCGATGGAAGAGGGTACCCACATCCTCCACCTTGACCTGACCGGACTTGAGCCAGCGGGAGACGGCAACCACTATCAGGTTTGGTCGCTGGTCGACGGGAAGCTCATTGCTGGCGGTGCCTTTGACGTCAAAACCAACAATGTCGAGGTCACCGATGGGCAAGATCACCTGTACGCCTTCGAGAATGCGGCCTCAATTTCGATTACGATTGAACCCGAGGGACGTCACGACAACGACGCCCCCTCTGATACTCAAGTTCTTGTCGGCGATGTGAACACCGACGGAACGATCATTTTCATGGCGGTGGGTTCATCCTCCGCCTCTGGGACTGGCGAAATCAGCTAGCCCCGAGCAACACCAAATCCGAGCGCCGCCGTCAAGATTCGCCCCCATTTACCTCCTCGACCTGTCTGGGTCGAGGAGGTTTCTGGTTTCCCCCTATTGGAGCTGCGAAATGTCGCGGACAGCACCACGATCGGCACTGGTAGTCATTGCGGCATAGGCCTGCAACGCTTGGCTCACAACACGATCCCGATCCGTGGCTTTCCAACCGTTTGACCCCTTGGCGTCCTCGGTCGCCCGGCGGTCAGCCAACACCTCGTCGCTCACCTTCAGGTTGATGGAACGATTCGGAATATCAATCTCGATGATGTCGCCCTCTTGCACCAATCCGATCGTCCCCCCAGCAGCTGCCTCCGGTGAGGCATGACCAATGGATAGTCCGGCCGTTCCCCCCGAAAAGCGACCGTCAGTCAACAAGGCGCACTCTTTCCCAAGACCACGGCTCTTGATGTAGGTGGTCGGGTACAGCATCTCTTGCATCCCCGGCCCACCCTTGGGACCCTCGTAGATAACGACAACGACATCGCCGGCATTCACTCGGGACTCGTCCAGCACGCCCTCCATGGCTGCTTCTTGGCTCTCGAACACTCGCGCCGGGCCTGAGAAGGAATAGATGGATTCATCCACACCGGCGGTCTTCACGATGCAGCCATTCTGGGCCAGATTACCGAACAGCACCGCCAGCCCTCCTTCGGCCGAATAGGCATCAGCAACCGATCGGATGCAGCCCGTGACCCGATCATCATCCAAGGTATCCCAACGAGTGTTCTGACTGAAGGCCGTTTGAGATGGGATACCGGCAGGACCGGCACGGAAGAAGGACTTGGCCTCGGCAGTGCAGGTGTCGGTCTTGATATCCCACTGGGCAATGGCCGCAGCCATCGACTCCGAATGCACCGTTGGCATCGAGGTATCAATCAATCCGGCTCGGTCCAGCTCACCCATGATGGCGATGATTCCACCAGCCCGATGTACGTCTTCCACATGATACTTCTCGACCGATGGGGCCACCTTGCAGATATTCGGCAACCGGCGAGAGAGTGCGTCGATATCGGCCATCGTGAAATCAACCTTGGCCTCCTCGGCGGCGGCCAAGAGGTGCAACACCGTGTTGGTACTGCCCCCCATGGCAATGTCCAGAGCCATGGCATTCTCGAAGGCTCGTTTTGGGGCAATATTGCGCGGAAGAACCGAGTCATCGTCCTTGTCGTAGTAGCGGGTACACAGGTCAACGATGGTGCGACCGGCCTGCAAAAACAGCTGTTCCCGATCGGCGTGGGTGGCCAGCATTGTGCCGTTGCCGGGTAACGACAGACCAAGAGCCTCGGTGAGGCAGTTCATCGAGTTTGCGGTAAACATGCCCGAGCATGAGCCGCACGTCGGACAGGCGGAACGTTCGATGGAGGCAACATCCTCATCGGTGACGTTGCGATCACCGGCCGACATCATGGCCGAGATCAGATCGACCTTGACGTCCTGGCCGGCAAGCCGGGTCTTGCCGGCCTCCATGGGTCCACCGCTGACAAAGATGACGGGGATATTGAGACGAAAGGCCGCCATCAGCATCCCGGGGGTGATCTTGTCGCAGTTGGAGATGCAGACCAGAGCATCAGCGCAGTGGGCATTGACCATGTATTCCACGGAGTCCGCAATCAGATCCCGACTGGGGAGGCTGTAGAGCATGCCCCCATGACCCATGGCGATGCCATCGTCGATCGCGATGGTGTTGAACTCTTTGGCCACAGCCCCGGCGGCTTCAATCTCCCGGGCCACCAGCTGTCCCATGTCCTTGAGGTGGACGTGTCCGGGAACGAACTGGGTGAAGGAGTTAGCAATGGCGACAATGGGCTTATCGAAGTCCTCGTCGGTCATTCCCGTCGCTCGCCAAAGGGAGCGAGCACCCGCCATGTTGCGGCCGTGAGTCGTGGTACGAGATCGAAGTTCTGCCATCCGGCCAGACTAGGGCACAAGCAAGGGATCGCCCCGATCGTGGCCCCAAGGACGTTATTTCGCGGGATGACGTCGCAGAACCAGCAGCGGCTTCTTTGGGCCCTTTGTGGTGGGGCTTTGGTGGCCTGGCCATCATCTGGTGGGAGGTGGCGGAGTTTCTGGTCCAGAAGATGGGTACCGCAGGGCTGTCTTTGACCTATGAGGACACCATCGGTGATCTCGTTTTGTCCAGTACCGGTGGTGCGGTTGGTGCCCTACTGGCCGTAACGTTCGCATGGGCTCCTCAGCCTCCGGACTCCCCGACTCCTACCAACGATTGATCCAGCTAGGTGACCAAACAAATGACCGACATCTTCGCCCTCTCGAACCGCCTCACCGACGAAGCCGCCGCCCTTGATCCCATCCTGGCTACCGAGGTCGGTATTAGCGGCCACAACGGCCGGTGGACCGACCTTTCCCCCGCCGGTATCGAGGCCAGCAGGGTTTTCTGGAGCAATGCGCTGGACGAAGCAACCGCATGTTCTGCCGATGACCAACGTTCACAGGTAGCCAAACAGGTCCTGATCGGGGAATGCAATCACTACCTGTCCGACATCGAAGCTGGCCTTCACCGATCGGATCTGAACAGTATCGCCTCACCCTGGCAAATGATCCGAGATATCTTCAACCATGCGCCCTCTGACAGCACATCGGCTTGGAACGACGTCGTCAGCAGGCTCACCACCATTGACCAGGTCCTGGCTGGCTATCGAGAAAGCCTGCAAGCGGGGCTTGATGCCGGTGAGGCAGTGGCCAAACGTCAGGTTCTGAACGCCATTGAACAGGGTCGAGCCGCCTCCGGCGACCACTCCTCACTTGGTGAGATTTTAGAGCGCTTCGATGAGACCCATGTCGGGCCCGGCAACAGTGAGCGACGAAGTGAGATCGAACTCGCTATCCAGTCAGCTAAGAACCAGTTCGCCAAAATGACCACTTGGCTCGAAGACTCCTACCTCCCCCTGGCCCGGGATAAGGACGCCGTTGGCCGAGACCGCTACATAGCCGCCGCCGAAGGATTCCTCGGCGACACCCTTGACCCGGACGCCACCTATCAGTGGGGCTGGCAGGAACTGGCCCGACTTAATGAACGTTTGGCCGAGCTATGCCGCCAGATCGACCCCAACTTGGATGCCGCCGGTGTAATCGAGATCCTCAAGACAGACCCAGAGCGATCAGCCGAAAATGTCGATGCCTACATCGAATTCATGCAGGCGCGCCAACAGGAGGCATTGGATCGTCTCAACGAGAGCCACTTCGACGTCGACGAACGCTACGCCAACGTCGAGGTCAAGGTGGCCAGCCCCGGCGGAGCACTAGCCCCCCACTACGTCCCGCCATCGGAAGACTTCTCCCGAGCCGGATGCGTCTGGTATCCGATCTCCCAGCAGGAAACCTTCCCGGTCTGCGCCGACGTGACCACCAACTATCACGAGGGCTTCCCGGGTCATCACTTGCAGTGCGGCTGGCAGGTGGCCATGGGAGATGAACTTTCTCGATTCCACAAGCAAATGGTTTGGTACCCGGGCGCTGGCGAGGGCTGGGCCCTCTACGCCGAACACCTGATGGACGAACTCGGATTCCTCGACAAGCCTGAGTATCAGGTTGGCTTGTTGCTGTCCCAGCTTCTGCGGGCCTGCCGGGTGGTCATTGATATTGGCTGCCACCTTGAGCTTGCTATTCCTGAGGATGCCATCTTCCATCCCGGAGAGGCCTGGACCTTTGATCTGGCCACCGAGATGTTGCGTGAGGTTGCCTTCCAGTCCGACGCCAATGCCAATTCCGAGGTCATCCGCTACTTCGGCTGGCCGGGTCAGGCCATCAGTTACAAGCTGGGGGAGAAGGCCATCCTCGATCTGCGGGCCGAACGGTCCAAGGACCCGGACTTCGATCTGAAAGCCTTCCACGCCAACTTGTTGTCGGTGGGGTCAATCCGCCTGGATCTGCTGCGGGAACTGGTCTAACCGGCCGCGTACGTGCCAACATGGCAGCAATGGATGTTACCAATGCTGTCACAACCCGCAGATCGATCCGGGCCTTCCTGCCAGACCCGGTGAGCAGCAGAACCATTGCCCAACTGCTCACCTCGGCCTCTCGCTCCGCGTCCGGCGGCAATCTTCAACCATGGCGAATCTTCGTCCTGAACGGCGATGCCATGGTGAGGTTCAAGCAGGTCATCGCCGAGGGCTCGATCGAGGCTCCCTCTTATGACATTTATCCTCCAGGGCTCACCGAGCCCTATCGTACCTCTCGGTTCAACCTGGGCATGGCGCTCTATAGCGCAGTCGGAGTCGCTCGAGAAGACAAGGAGGGGCGACTCAATCAGATGCTCAAGAACTTCGACTTCTTCGGAGCACCGGCGGGCCTTTTCTGCTTCATCGATCGGCAGATGGGTCCACCCCAATGGTCCGATCTCGGCATGTTCCTTCAGACTTTCATGCTGTTAGCCACCGAAGCGGGGCTGGGGACTTGTGCCCAGGAATCGTGGAATAGTTGGGAGCAGACAATCACCGATTTCGTTGGTGCCGGACCCGAACTCCAGCTGTTCTGTGGCATGGCCCTGGGAACAATTGACGAGGACGATCCGGCCAACACGGTGAAAAGCGAGCGTGCACCTCTGGAGGTCTTCTCAACCTTTGTTGCTTGACAGGCTTGTTACTTGACAGGCTCCTGAACCCCAGGATATTGGGCCACAGATTCAGGACGAGGCACAAACATGGAATTGGCCTCCACCAGTGGTCCCGCATCATCGAGAATCAAGGCCTTGATCCGAACCAGGTAACGAAGACTTCGACCGGGCTTTGGCTGGTGGTAGCTAGCCTCGACCCGATAGGGACCGGCCAGCAAAGAGACCGGTCGCACATAGCGAATCTCCAACTTGCCCGTAACCACCGGCCCGCCAAGAGCCGAATTGGCCAGGCGAGCACTCACATGATCCAGCAGGGTCGCCGCTAGACCACCGTGCAACCAACCCGGATTCCCTCGGTGCTCCATTTACGGTTCGAAGAGGGCCCGACCGACACAGCCGTCGATGGCGACCTTGGGGTGCAGAGCCATGAAGACCCGGTGGATGGCCTCGGGTCCGGTTTCGGAGCCATCTATGTCCGTCTCAAACTGATCAGGTCCGGTCACGACCAGCGAGCCTATTACTGGACCGGGCCAGAAAGCACCGATGCTCCTGGTGAGAGGATCTGGCTAATCACCTGCTAGACAGCACAGGCCATGTCCATTCTCGACGGATACCGACCCGAAGTTCGGCGTGCCCTCCCCGCCCTCGTTACCCAACGATGGTTGACCAATATTGGTGTCCGGGTGCTGTTCACCTTCTTGCCAAACTTCGCCCGTGGTACCGGTCTCACCATCGAAGAGATGGGCCAAGTTCTCACCCTGCGCGATCTCACCGGCCTGGCGGCTCCGGCCATGGGCCGAGTCGCCGACCGTAGGGGTACCGGTCCGGTCATGGCCATCACCAGCACCATCGCCGGTTTTGGCCTTCTGTTGAGCGTCTTCTCCCCCATTGGTCTTGTTGTCGGGTTCGTACTGATGGGGTTGGGCAAGATCGGCTTCGATGTTGCCCTCAACGCCTGGGTCGGCAACGAGGTTGCCTACGAACGACGAGCCCGCGCTTTTGGGATTGTGGAACTGACGTGGGCCGGAGCCGCTCTGGTGGGCCTTCCCCTTTGTGGACTACTCATCGATCATGTTGCCTGGTGGTCGGTGCCCGTGGTGCTCTCAACGTTAACTCTGTTAACCAGTGCCCGCCTGCGCCAGGTAGTCGATCGCTCCAAAGCCCATGATTCCGAGGCCGCGCCGCGAGCCAAGATCAGCCTGCGGGTCGGCCTCACCATGCTTAGCCTTGGGGCCCTCAACCTCGCTTCTCAGTTGCTCTTCGTGAGTCACGGAATCTGGCTGGAGGGTGTCCACGGTCTGAGCCCTTCCGAACTCGGGTTGGTTGTCATCCTCTTTGGGATTGTTGAAGCAATTGCCACCTTGACTATCACCGCAGTGACCGACCGGTTGGGTAAGCGCCGTTCCGTTCTCGGCGGCTCTGCTCTTCTCCTTCTCGGCACCACGGCCCTAGCGACGGTGCCCAATCCCTCACTGGTTGTTGGCTTGACCTTCCTGGCCCTCGGGTTTCTCGGGTTCGAATTCGCATTCGTTTCGTCTCTCCCCCTGGTGGCCGAACTCGACCCAAACGCAAGAGCACAAATCATTGGCATGTTCCTCGGATTCGGCACCATTGTTCGGGCCGGAGGCAGCATCATTGGCACCAAGCTTTACGTGGGCGGTGGCATCACCAACGTCATGACCGTGGCAGCGGTGGCAACCATCGTTGCCATTCTTGGAGTCGTTTTCTTCGTTCACGAGCCTGTGCCAACTAATGGGTCCACAAAGGTGCTGAACTAGGAGTCGTGAATCCCTCCATCCCTATTCCTTCCTTGGTGCCTCGGTCGCGGCATTTTTTCCTCGCCGCACTCGCGGCCTCCCTGGTTACCGCTGGCTGTAGCAGCGCCAACCCCGGTACTGGCTCAACCAAGCTTCCAACCACGGTCGAAGCGCCAGCCTCCTCGGACGACTCAACCGGCCCCGAAGCAACCATCGGCTCGGACATAGAGGGCGAGAGCAGTACCGAGGAAGATCTTCCCGACGAGGCAGCATCATTGGCGGCTGGGGAAGTTGATGGCAGACAAACCAAGGAATCAGCAAGCCAATCCAGCTTTGGTGACCCGCTCTTTGAGGGACTCGGCAACAGTGGATACGACGTTCAGAACTATGATCTGGAGATCGACACCACCTCCAGTCCCACCGCCGGAGCAATCGACGCCACCGCCACCATCACCCTGATCCCAGTCATGGATCTCACCAGTTTCAATCTTGATCTGGAGTTTCTTGCCGTCGATGACGTCACGGTAAACGGGGAACCGGCCCGCTTCGATCACGCAGGCCGCGAGCTGACCATCGAACCAACCCAGCCGCTGTCCAGTGGAGCAGAAACCACCGTTGTTGTTGAGTATCACGGTGTTCCCGTACCCCTCCATGATGTTGGTGATGTCTTCGAACTTGGCTGGCAGACCTCGGCGTGGGGAACCTACGTTGTTTCCGAACCCATTGGGGCAGCCAACTGGTTTCCCAGCAACAACCACCCCGGTGACAAGGCCTCCTTCGAGATTTCTGTCACCGTGGCCGAAGGACTCATGGCCGCTGGCCCGGGGACCCTGATCGAGCGAGTCACGGGTGAGGGCACCGAGACCTTCACCTATTCCATGTCGTACCCCATGGCCACTTACCTGGCCAGTGTGGTTACCGGAGACTTTGTTGTTGACGAAACTCCGGGACCGAACGGAGTGAGTATTCGCAATGTGTTGCATGCTCCCTCGGCGGCTGCCATGCGACCCATCCTGGACCGAACCTCCGCTCCAATGCTTGAACTCTTCGATGAAATCTTTGGCCCCTATCCCTTTGACACCTATGGGATTGTGGCCGTTCCCGAACCTCTGGGATTCGCCTTAGAGAACCAGACCATGAGTGTCTTCGGGGTCGACACCGTTACCTTTGACTCGATTTTCACCGAACAGATCCTGGCTCACGAATTAGCCCATCAGTGGTTCGGCAATGCCGTCTCGGTAGCGGAGTGGGACGACATCTGGCTGAACGAAGGGTTCGCCACCTGGGCCGATTCCTACTGGCTGGAACAGAACGGTCAGGAGTTCTTCGGGGTGCTGGACCAATACAACCAAACAGCGAAGTTGCCTCCGCTTAAGGGACTGAGCGCCGAGTCCCTCTTCGACGAGAATGTCTACGTACGGGGCGGACTGACTCTGGAGGCACTGCGCAGGACTGTTGGTGATGACGCCTTCTTTGACCTACTCCAGACCTGGGTCGAAACCTATTCTGGGGGCACGGCCTCAACTGCTGATTTCTTAGCCATGGTGGAGGACCACTTCGGTGAGGATGCCCGGCAACTCATGAAGGCCTGGGTCTTCGACGAGGTTTCACCGGAGCTGCCGAGCAAATAGGGGTTCACGTCCGTCCAGGCTCCTTCAACCCGCCGGCCAGCACTTCCTGGACGCCCACCTCCGACTCGGACGAATCCCGAGCTTTGCGGGTAACGCGACCACTTAGGGGTCGCGTT
>JAUTBV010116011.1:0-13647 GCA_032361325.1 Lepetodrilus fucensis
ATCGATGATATACATCTTGAAAAACGAACAAAAAGTAACACGACATGCGGGCGTGCAAGGATAAAACGTTACCCGTCATCGCTGAAAATAACCCGTCGCGGGCATGCGGACAGGCTCTATTTCGAACACTGGTTGTAGCTAAGAACTAGTCCAAAACAACCATAACTATATGTGATAGTATGCCTTTAAAACAGTACCTCTGAAACTGAGCATGGAAGATTTCTTGATATACAAAAGCCATACTGCCTATGCTAATGAACATACTTTACATCTAGAACTCCCAATTCGGTCCAACAAGGCAATTTTAAAAAGAAAGCTAGTATCGTGGGTAGCAATACAAATGGGAGTAGGTGTTGTGATTTTATGGCGTTTCCCGCAGTATCTTATTAATATCGCGGCTATAAAATCATTAGTACATGTACATTCATAGTATTTGAATGTACTTTGCTAAGAACTAGTCCAAAACAACCATACATCTGTGATATTATGCCTTTAACCCTCTCCCCGCTGGATATCAGATCAGTCACAGGCTCTTTAGAACGTCCCCGGTTGTCTTCTGCATGGAGAGGCTTAAATAATAAGAACATATTATATATGTATAATTTTCAAAATATAACACTTATTCATGCCGATTGTCCTCTAATGCAATATTATATGTGGGATTTTTCTTAAACTTTGGCGCTGTGAACTACTTCTCCTTCAGAGATGTTTCAGAGATGTTTCAGTGTTTCACAACAATTATAGAACAGAAGAAGCAATTACACCATGTTCACAGTTTATTTTCCGATGAACGGATGCACTGCAAACAATGTAATAAAAATAATTTCCGTGAGACCAACTTGAAGTGAGAAGTGACACTGACATTGTATTTCACACTATAGTGACGATAGCTGCATTTCTGTAGCTAACAGATGCCCAGTTTATTTTGATATATATTATGGGCATCCCTTATATGGCCTTAAAGGCGTCCCCGGTGATATTCTGCCTTTAAAGGCATAATATCACAGTTGATATACCTGTTTCGGCTAATGGACAAAAAAATTTCGATCTGAGACTAATTATACTTGATTTACCCAAATGTTATTATTTACTGATGCACTTAGTCCCCAGTACTCAATAGTTATCAACATATTAATGTTTTATATGAATAAAGGGAACATTGCGCTATTTATCTTGCCTTTGATGCATCAACTGGGGTGCGTTCAAAGACGCAAGCTGCTTACCAAACTAGCCACTGTCTCACGAGTGGTATTAATCGTACATGGGACAGGGAATCAGTTTAGCTAAGCAGCTTACCCATCGCTTGCGTCTTTGAACGCACCCCTGATCTATGAAGGAATCTGCTAGCGAATATTAGTTATGTCCCCCTTGAATGAAATACATCTATAATGAAGCAAAAGCATACGGACCATATTCAGGTTGTCTATCAGGGGATTGTAGTGGAGATTTGTCAACCATACAGCGGTGGAAAGCTTATTGGAAGTACAAACATGATTTTATGTATATCAAATGAACGTACTTTGCAGTTATAGCTAAGAACTAGTCCAAAAACAACCATGCATATCTTATATTATGCCTTTAATATATAGCAAAATAATAAACAGGGCATCTTTTAGCTACAGAACTGCAGCTATACTGATGAATGATTTGTTGTTTAATGCCAGTCGGAATCCTTTCCCCAATATGCGATGACAAACATACATGTAAATAAATTCTACCAAGAACCGTGAATAAGTAACCCACAAAATATAATAAAGTGTTTAACATTCTCTGCAAGATATGCATATAACAAATATCACAATTATTTAACTCATGTAGATTGTGCTTCTAATCTCTTCAATGACAGTGTACCCCTGTACCCGGTACATATATAACATACCATGTTTATATAGCCCCCTTACCATACTGAGTATGTTCAAGGGAGTTTTACAATGTTAAACATAATAGACTAAAATATTACAATATACAATAAACAGGCTAAATAAGAAGACACGGACACAAACATATATTAAAACGAATGTTAAAATGAATGTATAAATAATGGAGTACGGTTTTAAATATTGATTAAAATATTGTTTTAAATGATGAATAGACGAGATTGAACACTTAAAATTGGAGGAATAAAATGTTGCTAGATATTAACAAAGTTGATTAGGAAGAAATGTGTCTTTAGCAATGTTTTGAAAGTATCAGTTGTTTTGGCATCCCTGGTGTTACTGGGGAGTGGGTTTCACACATTTGATGTGGCATACTAGCTAAAACTTTACAGGCCCCCCTAGCATTGGAAAATTTGTTCTATAAACATATATGTTGTATTATGGTGAAATTATGAGCCCCCTATAAAATACACTTTGTGCACCCCCTAACCTGAAAGTCTGGATCCGCCCCTGCTTTAGACCAGCTAACAACTTGCAGTATCTGTATTCTACATCATGTTCACGGGAGTAGCCAGGGGTGAAATGCAGTGCAGACACAGTGTTAATCTAGCCTAATAGTAGCTACGCCCAGATGTTATTGCTGATGTTCATCATATTCATAAATATATATGTTCTCTGGATTTCAAGTCTTGTGGAGGCAGACACAGTAACATTTCAACAAGAATAACCAATAAAAATGTCTTAGTATAATACATGTGCACCTTAGAATATGAATTCTATTCTATTGAGTGGTTGTGGGGATAGAAGAAATATATGACCTTAATACAATTGTTAACCCTGAGCTAGGTGTATTTTGGTAGGTAATCAATAAAAATGTACCAGTATGTATACATGTGCACTTGGCAATACAAATCCCATGTGTTAAGAGCTAATTGGTCTTGGGGGTTAGAAGATATATGTATGACCTTAATATATTAGTCAACCCTGTGCACAAGGTATATGGGTAGGTAACTTGACCTCCTTCCAGCCACTAGCACATGTACCAGCTCTTGCTTGTGGAATCATTTATCCCAATGGATACTCAGGTGTATTTTACCTCATTTAGTTACAGTGTAATTATTCACTGTTTGGAAGCCACAATACTGTCAAAAAGTTGTCTGCGGTACTTCAACATGGCTGTGATGTTTTTCACCTTGAGAAGGTCAGCCATTGAGAAACGCTTCAGGGTACATTGAATCTCTGACATCTTCCTTCCATCAAAAAATGACTGGATTTCAGTCAGAGCAAACTCGAGTGACCTTGTCATGGATGTCTGAGCAGGAAAGAGTCGGAGGTTCCATAAGCTGACCTTGGCCGAGACGTCATCAACCTTGTCTTCTGGGACGATGTCCTTCACAGTCAACCCAGATGTCGAGCAGAACTCCCGAATACTCTTTCCAGAAAAATCCAGAGAACGAACATCATTGACAAAACAAGATGCCTTGACATTATCGAAAGTGTGCATGAAAATGGTCACAAAATGCGTTTCACCTTCATAGAAAATTGGCACTGTGTGAAGGAAGAACTCTCTGGGAAAGGCTAAAACTTGCGCAGGGGCATCGAGTTCCGACTCCAAGTATTGGCAGTTGCTGAGGATGGTATTAGAAAGAACTGAGATGGGAACCTCAAAATGGCAGTATTCCGTGACAGACCGGAGACTAACTGAGGACGATTTCGGAAAAGAGGAATGCATCACGCACCCAGAGATCTCGCCCTCCAGCTTTTGTTTCTTGGTGTTCAAATGTTCAGATTCTGTAAAGAAATTGAAGACATCTTTAGAAAAAGACAGTTCCTGATGCATCTTGGCATCCTCGCACATGTGATAGATGTACTCCCTTGTGGTTCCAATGTGGATGAACTTTGAAGCGTTCATGACCAACAGATGGATGTTCTTGCCTTGTAGATGCTTGAAGACAGTCATTCTTGTCTCCAAAAGGTCTGGCGTCATCACGCTGATATTACCAGTCAGACTAATGTAGTCTGAAGTCGCTCTACAACCCAGAGCTTGGAGGAAGTCTCCATAAGCATCAATCTCGCAAGTTATTGCACCGATCTTCTTCTTCAGATCTAGGAAACTCTTCATGATATCAGTCCCAAAGTAGAAACTACTGTCGGTGTAGACAACCTTCTTGTCGAGCTTAATAGCATCTGCAAACTGTTCCTGACCATCTAGAACAGCGCCTCGTTTCTCCATTCTTTCATTAGTCGGCTTTTGCAGCACCTCCAGACACTCCACGACAGAGACATGCTTCTTCTTGTCCAGCTTCTCGGGCTCAGACAGAACATACACTCCGTGTGTCCTCCCGATCTCCATGGACGAAGGATGAGCAAAGCAGGTGAATCCCTTCTCAGGGAACTCAAAAGCAGATTCTGATTCTGGACCAAGGTCATAGACAAGGAGGTCGTCGGCGCAGGTGAGGAAAACTCCAGGTTTCATCTTGTCCACCAGAGGCCAGAACATGGCCAACTTGAGGTCGAGCATCTGATACAGGGGCTCTCCGTGGGGTAGAGCTGAGAAGATCTTGCCCAGGGTGCTGGCACTGGGCATTCTTTGGCTCCATCCTCCTGCATGGATGAGGAGAATCTTCTTACTGTACACTGCATCTGAGTATGTCTCGTGAAGGAACTCAATAGCAGTCAAGGTGGAACCGCCATTTCCTGGAAAAGGAAGCAGATACATGACCAATACATTATTTTAAACACAGTTGTCAAGGATTTACAATATCTCTCTTCCATTTCTGTTTCATTTGAAATATATTGCAAGGGTAAAGTACAGATTCAGTTAGAACAACTGGTCTAACTTCTAGGCAAAGATTTCAAAAGTTGAGAACACCTGTACTAGTTGAGTAATATATAAACAAGATCAATGCCAGGATCACTGCCACAAGATTTGTTGTAAACCATTAAAGCTTACACTACCTATTCTAGTTCCTGGAGGGTCTGTTACCACGTGGATTGGCAAGTCTGTGGGCAGTTCATGTCTCTCTGCCTTGTCATCTATCTGCAGCTGGAATGCTTGTCTCTGGTTGTCGTCTGCTGTGGTGATCACAACCACGTCCCAGAATTGACGTATGCCACTGTCTTTGCTTTTTCCTGGAATATTTTTCAAAGGAATCAGGAAAACGTAAATGGCAATAGTCTTTGTTAGTGTAGCCGGGTGTGATATAAGATGCTCCTATTGGTCTCGGCCACAGGGGTTGCCCCAGGATCGGCATTGGTCTTGTTTCAATGGCGGCCAACGTGTATTTGAGTTGTTCCCGGTGAACTCTTTGAATTGTCAGAAGGTATGATATATTGATTGAAGCAGAACTATGTTATTAACATGCTCAATCATTCAGTCATCTTGAGATTCCTCTAGCTTTTCCTTCTGACCATAATAGAATTTTAATACGGGTATGGACAGGGGAAGAATAGAGGAATCTTGAGATATCATTGAGTCAATGTTAGTCTAGATTAAAATACATGGAAAATATAGCATTTCAGATTAGCAATGCTAGAGTTTGCAATTGCTACATGTCAATAATTAGTTAGTACTAATTCAAGTTAAACAATATTAATTACCTCTAAGACATTTGTATTCTTCAAGCAGTCTTCGCATGAACTCGTGTATACCCGACATTCTTTCTTAAAGTCTAAGCAGCCACTGATAATGTCGTTATCATAAATGCTATTAAATAAATCTCCTTGTAGATAAATTTAGTAGCCAGCTGCTAACAGATAAACACATTCATTGATCTGTTAATTATTATTATGAACATTCATAATTACTCGCAATAAGTAATCATGCATTAATTTCAGTGATTCAGGTCTAAAAAGAGGTAAAATGCAGTCGTAATAACAGCTGATAACTGAATAATAAGTGACCTTTTTTGTTTTCAAGTTTGCATGATTGATGTATAAATATACGTGACTATTATTACTTGCAACTATTAAACAGTACTGTACAACATAGATCTAACAAGCGATAGAGAGCAGGGTGGCACTGGCAGTGTTGTCTATATAATAAAGTATAGTGATCACTTGTCTACTTCTACGTGGTCCATTGTTTACAAAACCCTTGTCGTCCCCCCAGTTCTTCCGGTAAGGGACATCACTCTAAATTTCAATATCGCCTTGGTCTATGAACAACACTGATCCAGTTGATCACTGTTGATCTTGTCTATTCTATTTGTACACGTTTCACCGGGTAATACAGATTTTTCTTCGGTGTAGTTTTAGATGATCGTACTGTGCATCCATCTGTCATGCATCAAAGTGCATGTCAAATGCAAAGCACGCGAATATCGACATCAGAAAATATTACAAATTGTCTACTAAACTAAACATGAACTCTGAAGTTCGACACTGCTCATACTCACAACACTTTGAATAATGACATATAATAAAGTTTTATATCATACAATTGTATTATAATTCAGAGTCAAGTGACTGAACAGAACTGGCTGATGTTTTGGTTCCTTGCTGATCATTATGTATACAATTAAAATCTAAAGGACATTTCATCATACAAGTGCCTTGGCCCTATATTAGCCGGGCAGTGAGTATGATGAGATGTACATGCCTAAAGTAAAGGCATAATATTACAAGTTTTGTAAGATCAACATTAAAAGTAATTCCTAATAGTAATACATCAAAATATCCTCGATGCCATTGAAGATTAAAATCTTGGCATAATTTAGTGCTACTGTTTGCCATAGAACCAAGCCATATTGCATACAGTTTTATCAGCATTTAATTTGTGACCTGAATCTCTTAGAATGATTGCAAGGTATTAATGGAAGATTGCAGGCTTTTAAATGAACCATCTAGACATAATTGCGTATCATCTGCATATTGAACACATTTTTATTTTCTATTGTTAAGAAATATACCCATAATATCAGAATTGGATCTAATCATCATTCCCAAGAGTCTTGACTTTTGCTACAAGAATGAAAAGATATGGTGAGACAGGATCACCCTGTCTACATCCTCGTTGCATTGGAAAAGAGGAAGAAATATGACCATTTTGAATTTTGATGTTAATATTTTATATGTTGATAGGAGCCAAAGTTATATTTATGCAAAACTTTGTAAAGAAGGATTTTGAAACAAAGAGTGAAAAGCATTTTCGAAATCAATTAAGAGCAGGAGACCAGGCATTTTTTCTTTTCTGGTTTGGAAAATTATATCATAAAGGAGTCTAATATTATCTCTGATACATCTACCAGAGATAAATCCAGTTTGGTTACCACTGATAAGGAGTTCAAAAGTTAATTTAACAACTATTTGCAATACAAGCACTCATAATTTTATAAAGACAATTTAATAGAGATTGGGCGCCAGTTTTTTAGAAGTGTTTTATCTTTGTTGGCTTTAGGAATACATGCACAAACAATCATTGCTTTATTCATAGTACATGTAGTAATAATTGCTTTATTCATGGTGGGTGTTAGGCCATTTTCAAAAGTCGAAAGTATATATCAATCATAATATCACAATATGATAGACCTGTATATAGTCCAGTCATTAAAGACATACTATCACAGTTGATAGACCTGTATTTAATGGATAAACAAATTTTGATCTGAGACTACCGTAATTATGCTTGATTTATCCACCCAAAAGTTGTTATTTACTGATGTACTTAGTCCTCAGTACTCAATAGTTATCAACATATTAATATTTTATATGAATAAAGGGAATGTTCTGCTATTTATCTTGTCTTTGATGATACCGTAATACTACAGTAAGCTAACTGTGATTGCATATGTTTAACCCTCTACCTGCTGGACACAACCATAGAGGCCATAGTGAACAGTGATTGTGATTAATCATGCAGGTAGAGGGTTAATTATGCACAACTCTAAACTAACATTTAGTTTCTTTGCAGGTCAACTATATTCTGTGCTAACCCAAAGATCAAGATGACGTCGGGTACGGTACATGTTTAATATGTCAAAATAGTATAAAAATAGTGTAAAATCAAATTTGATGTTAAAACAAATTCATTCAAATCTTTTTGTATTATCATATCATTTTGTATTTGCATTTATCTACCACATAAACATGGTTGGTTTATTTGAACATATTTTATTCGCAATGAAAAGGATTTGATACAAGTTATACCAACTTTATGAAATGGAATACAAAATTAAACTACTTGCAGAGGAGATTATGCCCAATGACTATGCACATTTAAAAAAGAAAAACATGATAATATATTATGCCCTCAATATAGGAAACTTAAATGCTCTGCAGATTTGGATAAATCACAGGGTTTTAATTTTTTTTTAAAATAATTAACATAACAATACATCTACTGCAATAGGTCAGTATTGTTTTTCTATAAAACACTTTGCTCTGATAGGCATGCACCAGATGGAAATAGAAATAATGAATTGAGACAAATAAATGTATTAATATTTTTATTTTAAAATAATAAAAATTAATTAACAAAACATCTACTGCAAAACTACAGTATTGTTTTCTATAAGACACTTCACTTTCATATTGGCATGTACCAGATGGAAATAGAAATAGTGATTTGAGACAAACATATATTAATTAATATTTTAATTTGCACATTGCAAACCCTGTCAGTTTGCAACAGGACGAACAACACAGAGTATTGCAGTAAACCTGCTGGCGCAAGCTGGGACAAAAATAAATGAGTGACATATGCACTTGTGATTATTCCTTGTTGATTGAACTTCCATTCACACTATATTTAATTTGTGGATGCACCTTGACATCATAATATGCTGACTCATCCTCTTGTTGGTAAGGTGCATTCTATATTCATATGCAGCAATTATTAATTATTTAGAGCCTGTTTATTGTAAAATAAAAAAATATGTATTTATGTCAGGGATGGAAATTAATACTGCATAAATGCGAACTTCCGACTCGTAAATAGCATTTGAGACACCTTCCTAGTGGTATTTACTACTACTTGACCATGTAGGACGTTTGTAAACTAGTGTGGGAAGAGAATCTTGACATGTCATGGGGTATTTTATTCATTTTTATCATGGTTAATGCAAATTAAAGCTTATAATTAAATGCGGTGCTAACAAATTATCAAATACTCTAAAAGTGTCTAGCCCAGCCACGTGACATAGCCTGATTTTGTTATTTCCCATATAGATTAGCCAAACACCTATGAGTAGTAATTACCACTAAACTGATAAATACCAAACTTCCAGCACTACTGAACGCAGCATAACACTAGCCTGCTAGCCTGGGCCATTTCTCCCAATGCTAAAGGTATTCATTAAAGGGCTAGTAGGAATTCATATTTTTATTATTATTCAGGCTAGTAAGTTTTAATGGTAAGTTTCCATCCCTGATTTAGGTACACATCCACATAATTCAGCTTTTCATGGGACATCTACTAATGTCACCCCATTAGTGAAATTTGACCGATGCAAAGATGTGAAAGCGAATCAGGATTGTTATTAAAACTGCAAGATGTTCTCAATAAATGGTGAAACACAATTAGCATTGTCCCTGACCCCTGAATATATTGCATTGCAAACCGGGCAGGTGCGATGTTTAAATAGTAATGCTGTCTATATATATGTACATATCGTAATTACTCTAATAATAATAATTCTAACCTAATAATTCAAGTATTAATTTCCGAAAATATTTCGGAAAATATGAACATGACCAATTTTTCAAATCGTAATTAAAACAAATAAAAATACAGTACATTTTTAAAAAGGTCCTTCATTTATTTACCATTTCATTTGCAACCATATTATTTAGTTTAATTTAGTTGTCCCTAATTATACGAACACTAGTCATTTTAAATGTTCGTATTTTTCTAATAATTCTAACAGCTAATTTTTATTTTATTTTCTCCTATTCGAATTATTAGAGGAATTATGGTAGTATTGTATCTGTTGTTGCAGTATGCAATAGTTGAAAGATTCCGTAAATCAGTTAACCCAAATGATCAAATGAGAATCTCAATAATGTCACAGAAAGTTAAAAAAATACATAGCTTATTATAGTTAAAACAGCAGTTACTTCATACGTTGATTGATATTCTAGTTAGGCCTACATTGCGGTCTTGCTTCGATATACAAGTACTCGAAATAATAAACTGGATGGAAATTTAGGTCAATATATACGGTAAACACCATTTTCCAGGGTACAAATCTGTCACATGAAAGTACCGTAATTCCGAATTCGTCCATCTATGAATGTTATTTGTGTAACTAAAAAGTACTGTATTATTTCCTAGACAAATGAAAATGAAGACTTTTTAACTGACTTTATTAATTGAAAATCTGTTACAATCTTGTCATATTGATGGTTGTATTTTTTCAGGCTGGCAATGGAAATGTGCGGTTATTGTCTCCACAGTCGTTGTATACCACTACAGCTACATCGGCCTCTTAATAGTTCTTTCATCTTTGGTTGCCTTTCTTATTTGGGATATTCAGCGTCTACGCGTTCCCGATTCTCAGACATTCAGCAAAGCTGCGCGACACTATCTAATTATTCAATTCTTAAACTGGTTTGGATTCTTCATGTGGAGAAAATTCGAAAAACGGACAAAAGACATCCAGAAAACTCAGTCGGAAACACTTCTCAAACAGCTCAAAGCTAATGCCGAGACCGAATATGGGAAGAGGTATAATTTCTCGATGATATCAGGCCCTGAAGAATACATCAAAAGCCATCCCCTTACTAGGTACAGTCATTTCGAACCCTATATTGAAAGAATGGTAAAAGGGGAGAAAAGCGTGTTGACTAGCATGCAGCCTCACATATTTGGTGTGACGTCTGGGACTTCTGGCAAAAGCAACGTTCTTCCAATGGTGAAAGGCCAAGGAGCTGTCTTCTTGACCGACGGCATTGCGATAATTTTCAAATACATGAGCGACGCATTCCCACAGATGTGCAGAGTACAGAAAGGTTTGAAGTTATTCTACAATCCAAGATGGCGGTACACCGACTCTGGTGTAAAGATCGGACCCAATTCATCCACCCCTCACAACTCGAAAAAGTTGCTAAACATGTACACAACTCCCATTGCAGCTTATGACATTCTTAGCGAGCCTGAGGCACTTTATATTTATCTCCTCTTCGCCCTCAAGGAAAGACAACTGGGAATGCTTGAAGCCAACTTCTCCTCATTGATATACAATGCTTTTAAGACGATGGAGGATAAATGGGAACTTCTACTTGAAGACATCAACAAGGGGAAACTGAACCCAGACTTGAACATCGATGATGGCATACGAAAGAAAATTGATGAACTCATGGAACCTGACATAGAAAGAGCTAAGGAATTAAGAGAAGCCTATGCCGATGGGATCGTCGGACTTGGTCGAAGAATCTGGACCAATGCTTCTGTAGCCATTGGGGCAGACAGTGGAACCTTCACGTTTTATGGCGACAAGCTTAGAAAGACATACTTGAAAGGTATTCCTTTGTATTCGCCCATTTATGCAGCGTCCGAGGGTCTCTTGGGAATTAATATCTGGCCAGATCAATATCCAAGTCGGTATCTGCTGGTGCCGACTGCTCACTTCTACGAATTCATCCCTGTGGAGAGATCCGACGAGAGTCAGCCTGATACGGTCCTAATGCATCAGGTTAGTTCAAATATACTGCACTACTGCTGGCTCCTGTTTCACAACGACATCCTAAATTTAGGACCCAGTTTATCATCTCGTAAATTAGATGTCTATTTAAGAAGGGATGAGACTTGTGACATCATTGTGAAACACTTGTTGAGGTGATAACTTTTAGGACTGCTTTAGGAGGTCCTAAATAGTTAAGAGGTCTTGGTGAAATGGGTGCCTGGCCCCCGTTTCACGACGGTGTCCTAACTAGTTAGGAACTCCTAACCGGAGTTTCACAACCATGTCACAAGTTGTATCCCTTCTTAAATCATATTCTAACTTAGAAGGTGATAAACTGGTTCATAACTTTAGGAGGCCGTCGTGAAACGGCAGGTACAGTATTTTAACTATTTAGCAAGTGATGTTGATACTTTATTTTTCCTTAACCCTCTCCCTGCGGAAGGTGACAAGTTGCCCGATCACATGCAGAAATAGAACACTTTAATTTTATTCAGCAGGGAGAAGGTTAATGGACATGGTGGAAACATTAAATTTGCCTTGACCCATACTTTGTCAAAGCCGTTTCGTTGCATTTCCTTTTCAATTTGTTTATGATTTTAAAAAAACAAAATCAAAATTCAATTATCGCTTGAAGCATTGGAACACTGCTGTACAGCTAGCAATGATCAAGGCAACTTGATAGCAGTGTTCGAAATAGAGCCCGTGCGCATGCACGCAACAGGTTATTTTCAGCGAGGACGGGTAACGTTTTATCCTTGCACGCCCGCATGCCGTGTTACTTTTTGTTAGTTTTTTTCAAGATGTGTATCACTGCCAATGGCCAACATGTATGAGGAAGGGTAACTTCTCAGACTTACCAGTCCTCATGGCTTGCAGTGAAATTGCTGGAGTTTTATACACTATTGATAGAACATGATGTTGATGTTCAATCCTACCTTGACTTTAAGGTGGAAGAAGACAAGGAGTACGAGGTGGTGATAACCAACCTGAGTTGTGTCTACCGCTACAGGTTTGGAGATGTGGTTCGAGTCACTGGATTCCTTCATCAATGTCCCATCATTGAATTCAGATACAGGTATCAGTAGTATTAGTCAAATATGTTGGAAGATATTTGTCATATATTTCAAAAATATTTTGGCCCCCAAAAATTCATTTTCAGCAAATGAGAATGGCAAAGAACTTGAAGAGGCCAATTTATTCAAAAGAAAATGTAAAAAAAAAGAAGATTGCTTGCCAATGTCGTTGGAAAGTATGATTATACTATTTATGGTAGGAACTGATATATCAGGAGCAGGTAACTCCATTCAGATCAATCAATCCCAGAGCCTGTCAGAGATCCTGAAAACGTTTTGAGTACAATCTTATGCATGCTTTACTCACATTTTACACTCAAATATCAATATAAAATTTATTTTCAGAATAAAATTTTACTGGAGCAATTTTATAGCATTGGGGCCTGGGTATTGTTTCTAAAAGCTGTCTTTATCTACTACGAGACAGTGGTCTCGTAGTGAATATGAGAGCTTCAAGAAACAATACCCACGACTGTTAATAAGTTGCTATTTAGACAAATTATTTTATCAAGAATTATTTCCAGAAAATACATTTCAGACAGGGCCAGTTCCTGAACGTTCGAGGAGAGAAAACATCCGAGGTAGCATTCTACTCTGCCCTGTCTGCAGCTGTAAGCAAATGGCCCAACATACAGCTGAAAGACTACAGCTGTGCTGAAAGCATCTACATAGATGACATGGACGTTACTCAAAGTAAGATTTCTTTAACCTCCCGCTACTAGAGCCAACCATACATGCCCTAAGATGATTGTGAATAATTCACCAGGGAGAAGAGAAAATACAGTTACCACAAATGGAATGTATATTTAACTCTCTCCATGCTGGATGCAACCAGCTATTCCCTAAAGAGCTATGCCTGTGCATAATCCAGCAGGGAGAGAGTTAATTAATCTAAAACCATCTGCTGCTTCAAACGTTTGTCTCAATTTATTTGCCATTTCTTCAAAAGTGTCAGAATGTTTGAAGAATAAACGTTCTATGTTGTTGCTATAGGTAGTACACAACCAAATACTTTTCCATAGGCCACAATGGTAGCGTTTGGATTGATGTAATCTTTAGGAAGGAAAGCACAAT
>JAUTBV010116022.1:0-13645 GCA_032361325.1 Lepetodrilus fucensis
GCAACATTCAGCGCTACGGCTGTTGGGGTTTTCCTCCTGCCCTAAACTGACAAGTCGTGATATTAGTGAAAGATTCTAGAAAGCGACTTTAAGCACCAATACAAACAACAACAAAAAACCTACAGCCGCTTCTCATGACCTTCTGTTGTTTGACAATGATGCTAACGCAGGACCGACCGGATGTCACAGAAGAAACCTCCACTGGGGAATGGTATATTTAGATCAACTCTCTTCTGTATTATATCCAGAAAGGGCCGTCGATCGTCAGTATCTTGAGTGTGCAGTGTTAATCACAACAGGATGAAAAGTATTTCAACTTTCTCTACTTCACTATATATGGTTCAGGGTGAAAGAAATAACATGTTAAATTATTTGGCGGTTCATTGTAATGAAAATTATGGTCGTTGATTTTTAAAGTCCTGATATTATGCCTTTAATGATCCTGGCAAAATGTTACATCACGTATCCAGAAATATTTTCAGATTTTACTTGTTTTATCACACTTGTATTGCTTAGACCGTTAGTTACTGAACATTTCTTCGCAAACGTAGGAGATGTATGGTTCAACTTGTTTGCTCATAACTGCATCCGGAACAGATGGTGCAGACTTCACGTAGACCACACCGAGGTGAAGAAGTCCCCTTTGTGGATCCAATGCCACCAGCTGGGATCTCTGAACTGCGCTGTGAAGGGTCTTCTCGATGGACAATGCTATTCAGTTGAGATGTAAAGACAGAGGTTTGCATTGAGATTGTAACTAAAGGAGAGAGGTACGAAACGGGCAATAAGGATGTTATTAAATGCAGTGTTCGGACTGTAAAGATAAAAGTAGGTAGGTGAATTTGTTTTATAGTTTCATATACGGAACATAACAAGTGATTACGGAGTTTAATGTTGCTGCAGGGAATCTTTCAACCATTTACAATGATACATGGAATATGACACAACGCCTATAGATAGTACCGGTAATAGAACCATAAGGCCCAAGTTTACAGCTCATTTTGTCTTTGACGTGAAAATACTTCTATTATAGAGTACAAATTTGATGATTAAATTAAGAAATATGTCACATTGATGAACTCTGGATCATTTAGTCCGAGATTCCTTTGTTGTTCTCTGTTGACCAAACACTACAAAAAGAGACTAAAATGTGCACATTATTTACCATATGAGAGTGTTCTTGGTTGACATATTTCTCATTGTACATTGGAAGACACTAACATACCACCAACTTTAACATGTTCTTGAGGCCTATACCAATTCAATCTACTTTGAAATTATACTTCAAATTTAGCATAAAATAATCCTTTTATTGTATGTAATAATACGGCATACAACATGACAACATTCAATAGTGTTTAAATATATTTATTTACAGTCACAAAAATGTATACAATACATTCATATCAAATGGAACTCTTTGTTCAGAACAGTCACATCATGATCTGCATCACTCACACATCACAATCATCATTCACATCACAATCATTCACACATCACAATCATTCACACACATCACAATCATTCACACACATCACAATCATCATTCACACATCACAATCATTAATCACAAATTACACATCAACCATCATTCACACATGACATTCATCATACACACACATTCTTCACACGCAATCACAGAATTTGATCCCCTCTGGTGCCACAGACACCAACTCTGTTCAACCTACGAGCACTTCACGAGCACTTCGCTTCACTTCACAACAAATATCATTATCAAGTTTTGTTACTCATCTTCAGCACTGTAAATCGCCAATGAACTCCTTACAGTCTTTTTACACTTGTGCAGTCTATGCAGCATTTTACGTTACATACAACGTTCATTGCTACATTCGACCATGTTCACTTCAGTGTTAAATACAAGCAATGATCACTGTGACATATCGAAACAATACGTCCTACTATGTGGATATCGTTCAGACAATGAATTGACGTCGTCAATTACGTCACAAATTTGCCTGTCTCAGTATGGAATTTGATTACCTTTGATCAAAAACATGCTAATTTTAGGCATATTTATTTCTTAAATTACATCTGTGGCAATAAATAGGATATTACACAATGTTCTATTTAATATCAACTTTATGTCCCTCGTGAAATACTTTTATTTGCACTCGCTGAAGCTCGTGCAATAAAAGTATTTCACTTGGGACATAAAGTTGATATCCTCTATTTATCGTAGCAATGACAGTGTGTCATTTTATGTCGCCTCTCTGAAGTGGTAAGGTTTATCTTATAATAGTTCAGGATTAGAAGCGACCTCACCACGCATTTCATGTGGCGTAAAATGCAGAATATACTGCTCAAGTGAAGACCTTTACCCTGGAAACAAATCCAATCCAAGCAACAGTGTCACTACCCAAGTGTTTACACGTCCGACTTGAAGCAAGACGGTGGCTTCTCCAGGAGTCAACCAGCCAGCTGATAGACATGATTATCACAGCACCTCGAAATCTGGTTACACTTGTGGCATTATGTGATTCAGTCCACCACATTCTGGACTGCATCTGATTCAGTCCACCACATTCTGGACTGCATCTGATTCAGTCCACCACATTCTGGACTGCATATACCAGGCATTATGGTCAGAGGTCAAGTAATCGACAGGCCTCGTCAAACATCAGGAAGTTTTCTGTCGTTTCCAGAAGCGTTTGACATCGTCGTGCCCACCGCGAGTGACGATCATCACTCTCTTACTTTTGTTATCCCACACCAGTACATTCAGATCCTGCAAAGTGAATGTCATGCATGAGCGACTATGATAGTCATAGGGTGAAATATTCTCGATACGACATAAAGTACTAATTCATTATTGATGTAACAATGCCAATAAACAATTGTTAATTGGAGTTAGACCTACTTTCTCGATTATTTCATTGAGCACTGAATATTGAGCAGAAATCATGCAAACACCAGCTGGTACTGGCAGAACAAGGATGATAATTGCATTTCCATTCTACAGACAGCACATCCTATCAATATCACATCAGATCTAGGTCACTTTCGTAAACATTGATGCCGGACTTGCCGGGGCCATTGCCTCTGAAGACCCAACTCTCTACCATTGTGCTACCACCTGCACCCAAAATTGTCCGTCTATTTCCCAAATTTTGCCATCTACTGTAAATCATGAAATTAATGCGTCACTAATTTAATGCGACCTCTAGATTTTAGAAGTAAATACGACACCAATAAAATGCATATGTTTCCATCCATGTCTTACCTTTAACGCGCAGCAATTAAATGCGACAACACAGCGGTTGCATTAATATTCTGCTCGCATTAATTTCATGATTTACAGTACTTTCCATCTTTGTAGATGAAATTATGATGTATGTAGACCTTTTGCCTCTTACTTTTGCTACTCTGCCACCTACTTCTGATTCTACTGAAACCACTGCATTACATATCGTGCTTACTTTAGCATAGTCTCTGAGCAGCTCGAAGTCGTTCTGGGACAGGAACTGGTTGTACATCACACCGTCGGTGAACTGGAACCGGTCTCGCTCCAACTCCCACAGTCTGACCTGGTCCGAGACTGTCGGCGGAATCACTGGAGACTGACCACAAGCAAAGACTTACAGTAAATACCCCACCATGTTGCTATGTGGCACCTAAGGCTTGCTACTTTATAGTTTGGCATGAAATGCATTGACACCCCAATTGTGTAGATTATCTTGGTAAATGCTTCATGGAATGAAAAACAAAAATGCATTTCATGCCAAACTATAGTTATTGTTTTGTATTAGGGCTTAGTGCTAGCTGCCTTCAAGCTTATTTGGCTCATTATGGTAAACAGACCTTTATAGTATTTTGCTGTGTCTAGTACCTATTTATACTTACCATCTTCATCATCTCTGGATGTGCATGGCTTCGCAAGAAATTCAAAATCTAGAAGAAAATAAAAAGATGTGACGAAATATAATGTTGATATGTTACGTAATGCTGGTTTGAAGTGCGCGTACATAGACCAAATACATATGTGACGAATATATAAGAAGTGACGAAATATAATGTTCATATGTTACGTAATGCTGGTTTGATGTGCGCGTACATAGACCAAATACATATGTATATGGTTTCTGGTGAGTGCTATCTTTGTGGTGTAAACAGAATTCCCTTCTGGGCAAGAAAGCACTTATTTTGCATAATATGGAAAACTTTCAACACAATATTTAATTGATTTCCTGCTTTTTTTAATCAGTATAAACCGAATCGGACAATGATCTGAATTACAGATATACAAGTACCTGCTCAGCAGTTATCCCCCTTGTTAGAGCTGCACGGACACTGTCTCGTGATAAATTAGCTACCGCCATATTAGGAAACCTGAAAACACAACCCTTAACAGTTCAGTACCTCGACTAAAATATTCACATAAACTAAATGCTGGATATAGAATTTGAATTCAATACTGATTACATCTGATTCTAATCAGATTCATAGTGGTATAATAATATGCAACTAGACAAACAGTACAAACTATATGATATACACCTCACCTGTATAACATTTGACAAAAGAGGGCTAGTAGAGCTATTTGCAATCCAGAATCTGGAACATAACAAAAAGTAAATAAATCAACAATTTTCCCCTAGTGAAATGCTATAATTGCTATAACTCCCTAACTCCATTCTCCGAGATTACAATCTTTTCTGAATACAATTTCATGCTCAACGCAAAGTTTTGTTCACAAATCCCCATATAAAATCCCCATATGCAGAATCTGGAACATAACAAAAAGTAAATAAAACAACAATTTTTTCCCTAGTGAACTGCTATAATTGCTATAACTCCATTCTCCGAGATTACAAACTTTTCTGAATACAATTTCATGCTCAACGCAAACCCCCATTTAAAATCTCGGTGAGTGAGTGAATATAGAGTTTAACGTCGCTGCGGGAATCTTTCACCCATTTGCGACAATTTTAAAATCTCGGAGCCAGTCCATAAAACATTGCCAACGATTTGATGCATTGGCATTACGAAAGAAATGTTTTTGCAATGTTTTTGCAATACCTGTATAAGCGTAGACCCTGTAGTTGGTCTCCACGACCAGGTAACCCTGTGATGAGCTGTCGGTGTTGAACCCAGTCAGACCCGATGCCAAGCTGATGGCTAGACGGGTCGGGTAGTATCGCTGAGACTTCCTCTGTAACACAAGGGATCGACATTAACACCAGCCCCGGGCCAGTCGTCCCAATGCTAAAGGTATCATAAAGTCTAGTAGAAATTCATAACATTTGTTATTTGTATTGCTATTCGGGCTAGTTAGTTTTAAAGTTAGTTTCTATCCTCTGTTACAGTCTGTAAAACAGAAATAAATTTTATATGTTACCCCATTCTACGAAAGCTATAATAATGTGCATATTTATATTGCACCAAATTCATGCGCGGAAGCTTGCCCGTGGGTCTACCCTGGTCAATGGATCAATGTGCCATCATTTCACCTTCTCAACTCCCTGGGGATTATACAACTCAAGCTGAAAAGTTGTGGCTATCATTAAAACTGTTCTGTACAACTGGGGCCCATATCAAGTCATCAGATATTCCTACCTTCCGTTGGTAAACAAGACCAAACTCTCGGAGATGTTGCAGAAACTTCAGCTGAGATTCGCTCATGCCCTCTGTCGAATAATCCTGTCAACAGAATCTCGGAATGAAGACGAAATAATTTATGGGAAATTTATCAAATAAAACTTGAATGTGAGCTTATTTTATAATTATGACTCTTAGGCAGGCATCTTCATAACAATGTGTCTTTTTCTAGGTGCCAAAATTATATCTTGGCATTAACAAACAGATTAAGTGCTACTTAGTTATGCTATACATGTGAAGGTTTCACAAATACTTTTTTTAAATTTTATTTTAATTAGGGTTTTGAGCAGCTTTAAAGATTCTTTCACTTATATCATGGCTATATATTTATGGTAGAAGAAAACATTGGTATTAGTAAAAGATTCTAGAAAGCGACTCTAAACCCCAATTCAAAAAAAAAAAAAAAAAGCTTTAATTAAAGTTGCTCTAACCTTGATAAGATAACAATGCGATGACATAAAGAGTGTACCATATTCGTTTCTGCCACTCAACCAACCTTAGGGTGATGAAATTAGCCAATGACCAAACACTCATGATGATACGAGTACCCTCATTGGCTAATTTCATCATGAGACTGTCACCCTAGGGTGGGTTGAGTGTTGAATCAAATACGCTCAAAGACATCAAGTAAGGTAAGAAAGAATACTGAAATCATTCACTTACCTTTCCTAATGTAGAAAAACTAAGTTGGAAAAGAAATGACAGACACTCTACAAGGTCCATCCCACGAGACTGAAAGAGACAATCTTAACAATGAGCATCAAATAATGACAACCCAATCAACATAACATACACATACCATAAAATGTAAGTAAACGAAGATCAGTTCTATACTGCTTGAAATGTGATGAAATGAGTGAGTGAATATGGAGTTTAACGTCGGTCACTGCGGGAATCTGTCACCCATTTGCGACGAATGTGATGAAAGAAATATCACAGTAGTTTAAAATTAATGAAACTAAACCTGAACATACTCTCATTACAGATTGTGCATATGTAACAGAGGACTGCAGATCCTGGGATTCAAACCCATTGCTGGATTCAAACCCATCCAAGGCTTTAGTGACTGAGCCAAATGTGTAACCCATCTATATGACCCGTAGAAGCATTTTATATCACATATCACAGGGTATAAAACTCCAGCAATTTCACGGCCAGTGACTGATTACATACATCTTGAAAAACAAACAAAAAGTAACATGACCTGCAGGCGTGCAAGGATAAAACGTTACCCGTCCTCGCTGAAAATAATCTGTCGCGGGCGTGCGGACAGGCTCTATTTCGAACAATGCATATCACACTCGGCTACTCATATAAAAGAACTGGCCCCAAGATTACGAAACTTTCTAAGTACGATTTCCTGCTCAAGCTCAGATTTTATATGGAGATTTGTGAACAAAACTTTGAGTTGAGCATGAAATCACACTCAGAAAAGCTTTGTAATCTCAGGGCCCGGTATATTCATCTTGTTGAAAAGGAGCGTGCGAATTATTGTTTTAAGTCACAGCGAGAATCTTTAATCAATAATATGTGAAGAGTTGAAAAAGAAGTGAGAAACTATAAATGATTATTTATTGCTCAATCTTACTGATGGGATTGTTAGCCCACGAGACAACAGTTTATCGCCACTCACATCGACAGTCTCCAGATATTGCAGCATGAAGTACCATACTTGAGACCCGGTATCCAGCAACAAGAATTGGAATCCAGCTGGTGAAATGGACGGAAGAGGCTCAGAAGTTTCTCTGGAGAATAGAAAAATGTAAAGTTGTCATACAACTTTGAATATAGACATGACAAAAGAACAAATAAAATCAGAAAGTGCACTGTTTTAGCATTTAGAGGGAAACATTCCAAGGAAATTATCTCCCTTGATGTGCAAGGTTTCACAAGAGTTATCTTCCCTTGAAAATTAAATTTAAAAAGGAATACCGTAGGTTTGTAATGTATTGTTTCCTAATGAACGTCAAAATGTTCAGGACTGAAAGTCATAGGTTATCAGGTGACCGGATATGAACGACAAGCTCCTTGAACTGAGTGGTCGAATAAGAGATAGCTTACTCCTTCATGAGACCGCTGTGAAGAAGAACGTCTATGATATCTCGGCTTACTCCATCAGTGCCCTCAGAAGACCCAACCATAAAGTGAAGCACACACTGAAAACAAAAACACAAATACTTTCACTCACACATGTAGTGAACAGAACACAACCCGACACAAAACAGCAAACAGCACCCAATTGAGCTGACGAATCAAGCCATATACATTGAACGATTAATGCTACAAGTCGCTGCAGAAATATTTAACTCTCCCCGATGGATTGGGCAGACAGCTCTTTAGGGCATCTCTGGTTGCCTTCAGCATGGAGATATTTAACCCATATATGATACCTAGACTAATTAATAATTCAAAAGCAGCAACATATAATTAAATAGAAACAATTATGAAAGATAATGCCAAAACAGCTAGACCAAAATGTAGCTATTTTGAAGACGTAAGCTTGGATAGAGAAACAAATCTTGTTCTCTACCCTATCTGTCTTACCTCCCACCTCTCCAGGGCATACTTGTCGAGGAATGAGATGTCCTTGGCATGTTTGTCCTGTGCTAAAGGTCCTCCACCGGTCCATGGCTCACCCCTGTGCAGGAAATTTGGAATAAAATATTGTTATGAAAAGAAACAAATCTAAATAGCATGCTGTGATACAGTACATTAATATATTAATGTTTTATTATATTTTATATTTTACTATACCAGTACAATACCGGTATTTTCAACTAAAATAGGTGTTTTATTTTCCAGAAGATACACAATAATAATAATAATAATAATAATAGTTTAATAGTAATATAAAAGAAGTGATAACAAGAAGAGTTATAATCATAACATAAAAATAATATCTTAATATTATAATAATTATATCAAACTAACAATAACAATTATTAAATACATAATATTAATAATTAATAAAATACAAAATAAAATAATAATAATAATAATAATAGCATGTTACATAGTACATAGCATAATTATTCAAGATGATAAGGATAATGCATTATGCATACAACCAAACAGATGACATTAACCCTCACAACTTACCCTCCCAGGAGAGCTATCTTCATGTATTTGCGGAACGTGTTGTTCAGCAGCCACCCTGGCATACCCCCAGGGAGAGGCTGTTCGTGCCACACCCTCAGATCAGACAGAGACTTGGACGCATACCGATGTTCTCTGAAACAAGCGTAACAATGCTAATCATCTAACAGTAAAGCAATGCAGGGATGAGAAGATTTTGGAAGTTCTGTTTTCAGCTGAAACATGGATGAAAAAAGATGGACTTCAGAGCCTAGTGAGTAAGTGAATATGGAGTTCAACGTTGCTGCAGGAATCTTTCACCCATTTGCGATGATTCAGAGCCTTGAAATCAGCGGAAATTTGCAGATTCTCATTCCTGAGCAATGTAATTATCTGTATTTCATGCATCATGATCACGTTTTGATCTTACATTTATCAAATGGTTATAGAATAGATTGCATAGCATGGGTTAGTAGCTTGCCACAGGGCTCCAGACTTACTTGCCCGCAGTTACTTGCCCGCAGAGCAAGTCAGGGCAAGTAACAATGGCACCAAAGGTACTAAATGTTAAAAAGTAGGTTGCCCACAGTGCAATTTAACTTGCCCCTGTACGTCGGGCATGTTAGTCCAGAGCTCTGCAGGGTATTCCATTTTGCAACGTACCAGATTCTTCATCTTCCTCTTCGTCCAAATTGCCGAACTCGTTGGTGTCCTCCGCGCCGCGATGTGACACCGACTGTCTGTCATCGCCATCTTCTTCTTCACCGCCTTCAAACAGCTGGCCCTCGATCATGTGCTTGCCCGCTTCCTCGCCATCTTCCTCCTTATCACTGTCCTCATCCGACACCACTCGGATACGCTTCAGCTTTTGCTGCAAAAATAAAATAATATATTATCTCAAAATTCTGATGTGAATTTTACTGTCAAAATAGTCAGGAATGACAATGATCTAACAGTACATCATCAATAAATTCAGCTCTCAGTTTATCAATTAAATTTCCTGCTTGACAAATCTGAGGGCCTATTCTCGAAACGTTCTTACGATCGTAAGACAATCTTAGCGATTCTTATAGTATGGCTACTAACTGTTATTAGGATAAGAAGTTCGCAAGTACGTTTCGAGAATAGGCCCTCTGGACTATTTCTCGCGGGTATTTTTTGTTGTTGTTGTTGTCGAATTGGGGTGAGTGAGTGAATATGGAGTTTAACATCGCTGCGGGAAATTTTCACCCATTTGCGACTATGTCGAATTAGGGTTTAGAACCACTTTCAAGATTCTTTCACTTTCATTACGGCTTGTCAGTTTAGGGCAGGAGGAAACCTGCAACATCTGTAGCATTGAATGTTGCAGTAAACGTACAAGTGCAAGCTGGGACTTGCAGGCCAAGGATGATATCTGTATTGTGTTGGGCATCTCCAATTGCCTCCAGCATAAAGGAGGTAAAAAATCCATTCAAATGAGTGTGTTTGGTTGTTTGTTGCATACCTTTCTCTTGACTTTGATGCCAAGATTTTCTTCAATGAGATCGTAGTCGTCTTCAGAGAGCTGGTCATCCAGTTGGTCATCAGAGTCGTGCTTGCGCTTGTCACCTCTGTCGCCGTCATCGCCACTTTCATCTCCTTCCTCCTCAACATCCTCGTTGATGAAGTCTTTCATCTCTTCCGCAATCAAACGCTCATCTGGTAATAGAAATATGCATGGCCATAAGTGTGGAATTAACAACTACAAAATATGTATGAAAAACTTTAGAATGAATGAATATGTGATGACAACTTTTTTTGAAGAGACATAAAAGATAACATACCATCATAATTTGGATCTAAATGCAGATCACAAACATCTTATTGTCATTTAAATTACAATGCAAACCCTACACAAACTTTCATATATATAAGTTTGAATATGGGTTATCTACAAAGTTGATAATACCATCCATATCCTCATCATCTTCATCGTCAGATATTCGGGCCCTCTTCTTTTTCTCTTTTTTCTTCTTGGGGATGTGGATTTCAGCATCAGAATCTTCAGCTGAAGACGACCCTTCAGAAACCTCAGCTTCATTTTCTAGGAAGTCTGACATCTTTCAGACACAGACAAGTACTAGTTCTGGAGGAAAACTGAAAAAGAAAAGCAGAAACTATATATTCCAAAAATAAGATTGACCAAAGTTTCATTATCGAAATAAATATACCATATCAACACTCGCGGACTACAAATACGTAAACAATATCATCCTGCAGACGTTTTGTCGTTGTACATGCTCTAAAGAATTAATTCAAATTGGTGAGGATAATGGCATTATTAGCAACTAATGTATATAAATGTCTGAATAAACTGTGAATGCAGGCCTATCTATTGTTGGCGTTATCATTTTTTATTACTATCCGAGACAACGATATTCTATGTTATGGTGTGCACATTATACGACATGCATGCACAAATAGCATATTACTTATAAACAAATAAAGTGTCACATCATATCTATCATTGTATTCTTCAATGGGCTGAGTTGTCTGGCCTCTGTGTTCAGCTACATCATCTACATTAACGGTTGATATTGGAAATAGCACAACCAATCAACACCAATTCTAATATGACAAATATAGATCTACATAAGTCATCCTCGTAACCATAAGTATATTTGTATTACTTCAAGCAAGTATATATATATATATATATATATATGTATATATATTTATGTCTGCTATAGTAACAGTTTATAATTTCCATAAATCCATTTTGAATGTTTGCTATGTTTATTAATAGTTTATTGATTTTACGTACAAATTCACATACAGTGAATCCCTACCACATTCCCACATACAATGACAAATAGTCAATTATGTTTTCTTACTGAAAGTATCTGAAGAAAGCATGATCAAAGTTTAATCATAAAGATAAATAAAAGATGACTGATAAAGATGATTGCAACTTGCAAGTGCAAGTTGTTTTACGTCGTTGCAGGAATCTTTCACCAATACATGTGTTTAGGTTTCAAAGTGGGTCAAATAAAGTGTAAGAGTGACAGGTATGTTGTTGTATTCATATATCAACTTGCAAATTACAACATCCAAGACTAATTTCCAAAAACAACAGCCTAATATTTCTTCTTACCTCAGACGTCTGGAATCTGAGTCTATCCTATCGGTCCCGTTATGTACCCTATACTTTCAGTTGTCCGGATAAAAATGATATAATGACAGTTTTTATTTTATTAAGTAGTGTCTTATTATTCAATAAATTAATATATATTTGTGCAGAAATGTTCTGTTACACATAAATTGGTCAATAAATATCATCAAGAAAACAACATCTACGCATTTTCTTGGAAAGGAAATGCTGTGTAGGGGTAACGCAGTTGCGGTTTTTGAGGTCACTGATTGGTTAATATTCAAAATCTTTCCGTAAAATACCGAGTATTGCCGACTTCATATTTATGATCAACTCATCAAAGATCGCATCATTCGCATTGTCAAGCTCAGATTTTAGGCTATGACAAGATTATAAATATTATTTATCAGTTGATAGGATTCACAAATACCTATCTTTATTATTTCCCGAGCGCCCTATTTAAGTGCAAGTGCACCAGTCACGTTTTCTTGTCAGGGTCAGGGTTCATTAGAAAGTTTGTAAACATTGGATGTTATGATAATCACGTAGGGCAGTGTAGGGTGTCTACTTCGTAAACTTGCATGATGCATGCACTGCTAAAATCACGGACATGCTTAGTTCTCAATCACAGCAACAGCAATGTGTTATTTACTATGACAAGAAGCATAAGAACGATATCAGAACATCAACATGGGCAGGCAGATGATAACATGGACTTCGCTCATGCAAAACTAGGACCATTTTTCCAGGAAAAGCCCCAGTTGCACAATCAATTCACACAAGACACAACCCTGAGGAGCTTCCTAAGACGTCATATACCTACACAGGTACCCTCATCTATAAACAACGAAAGACAACTGCAAATAATATCAACATAAGCACACCTGCACGATGCACCACAGATTCAAACTCTTCATAAAATCATAGTAAATAATAGAAAATAGAGTGCTATCAGCTGTTTTCGAGGCAATCACATTTTGTGTTATAATGAGAGATCATGTGCGAGTTCAGAGTTCAAATCCAAATGACATCAGTGGATGGTGGCTCCAGCTCAGTTTGACATAAAATTGATAAAAATGACTTTAATATGGACAAAATAGGGAAGTTACAAAAGCATACATAAACCTTGTGTAGTTTTCACATCTGATCACTAATACTAAAAATGTCCATCAATGTTGTCAGTACATATAACGTCAAAGACTTAATATTGTAGTCATTGTGTATGGGTGAAACGTTTCCACTGCGACGAAGAGCACTAATTTATTGGAATAAAATCTCCCCAATCCCAAAAAGATAAAGAAAGAAATTTACTATCATATCTGCTTTCCCCATTCAGATAAATCCCGAATCCATATATCTACATTATCGTGATATAAATCATAAGTATGAATTATTTAAAGGTTTATAAGTAATGATGACCCCCAAGTTTGTGTTGACAGTTTCTACCAGCGATTGAAGCTGATCTAGATAGGTTTGGGGCGCGTGTGGCCACTGACCTATATGACCTTCACCTTCAATGTGAACATGAACAGCCACAGTTGGAACAGTTTGATGCGTGGGGGCGTCGTCAGGACCGTATCATCACGTCGCCAGCGTGGAAAGTCATGCACGACATGTCGGCTGAGGAGGGACTGGTGGCCATTGCATACGAGAGAAAGTTTGCAGAATGGAGGTCAGTTTGACCTCGCAAGAATTAATTAGAGAATAACCCACTCGATACGATTGATTACGGAAAATATGTCCCGAGTGAAATTAATGTTCATTCATTTCACGAGGGACATATTTTCCGTAATCAATCGTATCGAGTGGGTTATTCTAATTATTCAACATAATCATTTTATT
>JAUTBV010116033.1:0-13642 GCA_032361325.1 Lepetodrilus fucensis
AAGGGCAATCTGACGCAAAGTATATGGCGATTCCGTCAGATCTCAGCTGCGCTGAGATATGATTTTAATGAGATTGATTGCAAGTGTGATGGATGTTAAAATGTTGTTTCATATGATTTACTCATTTATTTTCTGATCAGCATTTCAAGAACCTTTAATAATGATCATGATAATAATAGTTAAGATGGCAATATGATATTAATAGCTAAGTTAGGTCCTCAATTATGATACTTATAGTGGCTCAGTCGCCGTTCATTACAGATACGGTCAATCAGTAAACACATTCCCGTGAGTACACATGCCATCGTAATAAGGTGGAATAAATATCCCCAATGTCATATTTTATTCAACATCAAAATAAAAATACCGTCTCGTGAGAAATATATACTAGTCATGCTACAATGCGCTGTCTCCATTGAGTGAAAGAGGTATTGTATTAGCGCTGAGCTTTAGCCCTCTGTTGTGCTTTAGTCATTGTGGCGGTCAGTGCAATTCTGTCACATAACAACGTTCAGGTCCGAGTTGTAATTAATTATTAATAATTCTTGTTTGCGCAGACTGAGCCACGGTCCATGCACGCATCAGCATGTATACATACACCTGAATTATCAATAACAATATGATTAGAAAGAGTGGTCGGTGGTTAGAAACAGTGATATATGGTTAGAAACACAGTGGTCAGTTGGTAGAAAGAGTGGTCACAGATGGGAAACAGTTGTTAACCGGAAAGTCTACCAAGAAAAAGTATTCGAAGAAGCATAACAGAGCATGGCAGAGTGAGTGAATATGGAGTTTAACGTCGCTGCGGGAATGGCTTAAAGATGTACAATGTTAATTAGTATGTTGTTACTTCATGCAGTAGGATATTACAGTTAGGACATCGCAGTTCCACGGCGCAATGTCAGGAGAAGCTTCAGTCTCCATCCCACGGCTGGTGGACCATCTGTCCATGCAAGGTGTTCCTCAGATTGCAGACCGCTCTTCAGGCTTCCCACGACGGTTAGTTTGGATCGTCATTGTGTGTGCTGGGTTGGGGTTTACAGCATTCAATATAATTAAACAAATGCAACTATACCTCTCCTACCCAGTCAGCGTCAACATCGACGTCAAGCTGGCTCAGGAACTTCCGTTTCCGACCATCACCATCTGCAGCACCAACATCTTGAAGAGAAGTCAGGCGGATCGGTTCAACATCTCAGAGGCCGTCAAGACGATTTATGCCTACAGTTTTGAGGATAGCAAGGGAGTCATCAGTGATTCAAACTTTAATTTATCATCCATCAGCTTACTAAACGGATTGTCTATTAACACGGCCCACACAATCAACGACTCCATTATCTGGGTAGGTATTGTAGCTCACCTACGTAAAGCCGTTTCAAACGACTAGTATTGCAATCGTGTATGTAAGGCATATAATAGGTCTTGAGTAAATTCCATTATCCTGACATTTAGTTGATTTTTATAATGGCATATGAACTTTAGAGTTTCGGCGTAGCTGTAACTCAAAAATGAATACGTCTAAGTAGACAAATATTATACGGAGAGACCGACAGAAACACTTTGTCTTGTGGTAGGAATACATAATAATAAACAGTACCTTTGTAGAACATTTGTAAATTGGAAAACGCCTCGATAGTTAAGCCAATCCTTCCTGGTAACGTGTGGTAACTACTTCCACTAGAGAAGTCACGTAAACGTTGTCCATACTCTTGTCTTGCTGCAGAGCTCGTGGGAAGGTTCACCTGTATCCTCCAGAAGCTTTGCTCACACATTCACAGACACTGGACTGTGCTTCAATTTCAACCGTGAGTCAAACATTTCTGTGTCATTAATACTATATAGTACTTTAGTATATTTCATATACTACAATTTCATTAAAGTTTTTAATGTCCAAATTAATTAACCAATATATATAGTCTGTTGAATCTACTAAAGACGAATGAATACCGAAAGAAAAATGAAAAATAAATACTTTCAGCTAACTATGGCATTATTGTTGAGCAACATATTCGTTTAAGTCTCTAAGTTAATGCGTGCTTATATATTTGGTTGTTGTGTACAGGGAAGGGAACCATTCAAGTAAGGAACTCTGGGAGGTTCTACGGGTTACATCTGTCCCTGAACGCTCTGTCTGAAGAGTTCCTCCGTAGTAAAGACAACACAGAGGGTCAAGGCTTCTTCGTAAGTCTCTGGTATTCGTGGTATTCATATAATGGTATTGGTGGTATTCACATATTATGGCCTTATATATATATATATCGGTTTATTTATTACAATCTGCATTTCGAAATCGTAGCAGGTCAATTAGTTGTATTTATTTGTATATGTCACAGACAGTCAATAAAATGCATTATAAATATTTCTAGAAAACATCTTTAATTAACATCTGTAGCAATATTCCATATTTGAAAGTAACCCCTCTTGCAGAGTATGGTTTTCTATGCTTCAGGTAGCAGTACATTCTCATGATGTGCCGCCTCTGATGACCGAGATGGGAACACTTGTGTATCCTGGGTCTCAGTATTTATATGGAATGGAAGTACAGGCAAGTTGAGGTTATCAACAGAAAAGTGCCAATATCGCTTAGTGATCATTTATTTGTGAGACATGGAAACTAGTAGCTTGTTTTGTAAAATCACTAACACATTCTTTTGAAACCCTAATCATTAACATGTCATCGTGTAACAATTGCAAATGAAGTAAAGTTCTATGATTATTATGACAATTATTCCTATTAACACTTCAGGAAATGAACGCCCCTGATGGTCTTGAAAACTGTGGCAACAACCAGCTTCAGTTCTTCAGCAGGAACTACTCGAGGGAGGCTTGTAGGATTGAGTGTGTCACGGCCTTCATGATCCGGAGTTGCTCCTGTAAAGAGTCCTTCATGCCCGGGGATGCTCCGATCTGCTCGCCGCTAGATATGGCCACCTGTGTCCAATCCGCGCTGAAGGAATACCCACGTACCAAAGGCACGTGCGAGAGGTCATGTCCACAAACGTGTTCATACAAGACCTTCAATGTGAAGTCGAGATCCAACCTCGTTCTGGCGGATGAATTCCTGGAAGCTTTAGGTAATGCAACCAACAAAAGCGGAGAATACTGGAGACGGAACTATGTTTCCATTGACCTCTATATGACCTCGATGACGTATCATTACACCAAGAAACGTTACTCATATTCCATGCTTGACCTATTATGTGACATAGGCGGCGCTCTTGGCCTCGTTCTGGGAGCCAGTGTGTTGACGTGTGTGGAGTTGGCCGACTACGCTATTCGAAGGCTGGAAGTAGTTCTGAAATACAGAAGAATAACTCGATCCAAGGTGTTGACTCCAAATACTAACAAAGTAGGGATCGTGGACTCTAGTTCCTGAGTGAGAATCTTTAGCATTGACTGTGACCTACCAGTATACGGAATTGTCAGGTCAGAGTTCAGAGATACCTATGGTGATGTCAATTGGATATGGATGCTATTTTAACCCTCTCCCTGCTGGATTAGACACAGGCACTGCTAGCTGGGGCATCTCCAGTTGCCTTCACTGCATGGAGAGAGTTAAACGAGTTCACGTGTATTGGTGAAATGTTGACGCTTTTTTTGTGACCATTCCTCCCACTGAATATATTTCACTATTTACCTTTGGAACCAACAATGTGTGTATCACCTGTCAGACAAATCCTTCATGTGTTATAGTGTGGCTCGGGAGTACCATGAAGTGATGAGTGTGACAAATCTGTTATACTTTCTTTTTATTTACAAAAATAATATTTAAATTCTTTGGAGTACGATAAACAGAAGAACATACAGTGAACACCAAAACATTATTTCCTTGTCTTTGAACATCAAACATGCGACGAAGAATCCTACTACAGTACGCTTGTGTTTTTAATCATTTACAATAAACGGCAACTGATAAATTAATGTATAAGTTATATTTATTATATTGCAGAATCAATTGACGAATTGTTGGTCCTTTAAATTAATTGAACCTTCCATGTACGCTAATTTTGAAGTTATGCGTGTGTCACCTTGATGTATGAAGAATTAAGGTCCTATTTCCTGTAGATAAGCTAAGTGGTCATGGTTAGAAGTCAGTAGGTCAGAGTCAAGCTAAGGGGTCAGTAGGTCAGCGTCAGGCTAGGAGGTCAGTCATAATAGGTCAGTGTCAGGCTAGGAGGTCAGTGTCAGGCTAGGAGGTCAGTGTCAGGCTAAGAGGTCAGTGTCAGGCTAAGAGGTCAATGTCAGGCTAAGAGGTCAATGTCAGGCTAAGAGGTTAGTCTCAGGCTAAGAGGTCAGTGTCAGGCTAAAAGATCAGTGTCAGGCTAAGAGGTCAGTGTCAGGCTAAGAGGTCAGTGTCAGGCTAAGAGGTCAATGTCAGGCTAAGAGGTCAATGTCAAGCTAAGAGGTTAGTCTCAGGCTAAGAGGTCAGTGTCAGGCTAAGAGGTCAGAGCAGTCAGCTCATTGGCGAATGTCATCAACTCCTTCAGTGTCTTCAGTTTTAGATTTCTCTCCAGATATCCGTAATAGAATTCAGGAGCCTATAGAGAACAAATCAGTAGACTTATTAATGTTACATGTGAAACGCGGACATTTAGTGGATTGTACATGAATCATACTAAAATCGCTACAAGTATATGATTGGCTTGAATTCATTGTATCACGAAGGTTGAGAAAATCTTAATAATATCAAACTATAAATGAATAATAAATCTGTATATGACTTGAGTTTTCAAGTAATTCAGTTATATTAATTCAGATAAAGATAACTACCCTGGACTGGATTAGTTGATTGAACTTCTAGAGGCCATTGACAGAGTTGTTATCATGTTAAATGTGTGTACGTCTGTACTCCAGCAAGTGTAGCATAGACTCATTCAATGTAGTCTTACCCGGTATGACAGCTGCTGCAGAAAGACCAGTTCTTCTCCAGTGAGGGTCTTCAGACCAGAGCATCTGGAAGGATTGGGAACACATATACGATGACAGCGGAACTAAACCAACAGAGGAACTATAGAACGGTAGCGCAGCTAGAATGATAGGTTAAGTGAAACGATGAGACGACTAGATCTATGTTGACGGACATTAGAGTATCAGATCTGGGTATGTGCGGAGAAAGCTGCATGGTATGTGCGGAGAAAGCTGCATGGTACCTGATCATTGGCAGGCTGTGTCCACTGGACAAGAAAACTAAGGTAGTATTATATGGGTTTGGAATCATTCTCAAATTGCGAACAATGCAGACTTTAGTTGAGAACGTGCACTATACCGCCTGTTTCGTAATCTGTGTGTACACCAATCTCAGGCAACTAGGTTATCAAGTGAGTTTGAAGACAGATTCGAGGATGGATTTGACACTAAAACATGCACGCACGCACACACACACACACACACACACACACACGTATATACAAGCACATACACACGTACACATACACACACACACACACACACCCACTACTATTAACATCAAAAGGTACTATCACTATTAATAAGAGGCCACTTACTGAGTCATGTTGATACGTGTAAGCCAAATCATGACGTCTGTGTTTGTCCACTTGGACACTTTAGCGCTCTTCCCGCTTAGCACTGGTTCCGTAGATATTGAGGGCGACGTAGAATCCATCACCTTGTCTTGCACAGCGGGCTGCGGATAATGACTGGGTTTACACTATTGTCTACATACTTGTGTTTCTGTACGTTCATATTTGAGTATCTGTTCAAGACGTCGAGCTATTGCTTGATATCACGAGCGTAATGTTTCCAGTACATCTAGATAATGTTATAGGTAAAATATCTGCCAGGGTATTGATTATCGAAGCTCTTATATCCACTATGAGGCCATAGCGCTCTCGTAAGTGCACGATCCACATGTATTAGAGATCGCTACGAGAGTCTTTATGGTCTCGTAGTAGATATACGAGCTTCGAGAAAGGATACCCTGATTGAGGGGTGTACGTTTACCTACATCAACTTACCACCTGCACCTCGGGGATGTTCTTGCCACAGTCGCCCAGTGCTTTTATGAGCTCCTTAAGTTTGGGTTCGGAACTGAAATCGAAGTACAGCGTGGTGGCCATGATAATACCCAGCCATCCGCTCGGCCGGAAGTTCGCCTGCAGCATCACGGGAAATATCGTCTTCTTATTTTTGAAGGAATACTCTGCCTCTGGAACAAGAACACATAAGCCTCGTCAACGATATTTAGAGAACAGCTTTTTCGGTACCAAAAGTACGTAATCCTACTAAGGGTACGTAAAATGGTAGAATTGTAGACAATAGTGACGAATCTCGTCTTGTACGTACCTTGTCTGCAGTTCTGAGACTCGAAGTACATCTCCGACACGAACATAATTATTGCACTCGCATTCTCCACAGCACTAGCCATGGCGTCCAGCGTGGAACCGGCCATGTCATCTACGTCCACCCAGAGGAGGAAGCCTTCACGCTTTAGACGTTCGTAGATCTAACACAAAACAAGTAATACCTTATCAGATGTATTGGCATCTCTCAATAACCCCAATATACACCACACCTACATGAGCGTGAACACACATTCACACGCACATAGCGCAGATCTGAAAACAAACATCGTAACCGTAATGTTTTCGCCAATGTCAGTGTTTTGATATCAATACAAATCCAAGTATTCCTGTATTATACTTATATGAAACGACAATTCACAGTAGAATTAACACGTCTCATTCCATATACAACAAAAAAACAAGAATAAGACAGATTATTGTTTGTATACGCTCTCCCAAGCTACGAACAATAGGTCATCTTGGCCTTTCACCATAATTCTGTGAAGGATATCAATGTGCATACCTTCAATACTTGTTTTTGATTGGACCAGCTGTAACTCAACATCACGTGACCCATTTTGACGCTTTTTGTAATGGATGATTCTCGTCTCTTTATACCTGTAAATGTATCCAATTCATTTTACCTGAAACGTTTTACATGCAAAGTGGAAAAACAAATATTTAGTATTGAACTTTTTCATAGTCATTTGAATTCAAAATCAACATTTAGTCGATTTCATTTATCATTGCAACGATATATTTTCAATAAGCATATGTTATATTATTAATAATTACAAATTGGGCTGCTGGATGAGAACTCAAATATGTCGTATTATGTAACCATAATATGATTAAGTCAAGAAAGGCGAGTATTTGTTCACTTTGTCTTTGTCTGGTTTCCACGAGTATCTCAGAAGCCAGTCCCCAGCGAGTCAGTTTGGCGGCCTTAGCTATCTGCGAGTTGTTGGATTCAGCTTTCTCTTTCAGAACATCCATCATCTCAGAGTCGGCCTGGAACAATGAAGTATCTCTGCTACGTCCACTACTAGTCTGTAATGAGTAGTTATTGGTTAGAGTAATGTCCCCTTGATCGGAAGCTGAAGGTCTTCAGCAGAGATCACACGTGAAGCCTGAAGTGTATGAAGGTCTTGCATAAATACACGTTGAACCCACTATTGTCTCGTTCGCAGTCTCATTAAAGTAAGATCCGAAACTAACGCTCAAACAGATGGGCTGAGATCTGATTTTAATTGAGATTGTCTCGTTCGAAGCATAACATAACAACTACTAGTAGTGTTGCTGCACAATAATTCGAATTTCAGTTGGTCGTAGAATAAACTGACATACACTGTACTATTTTATATAGGAAGATAATGGTTCCCAGTAAAAACCGTTGGGATAGCGAGGGAACGGGGTATCTGAAGTCCGGGTAAACGGTGGTCGACTGTACCTCAATACATACAATGTCAAGGCTATCTGACATCATTCCTAAAGGTGGACTCTCATGGTGCGATTTGTAGCAACAACATGTATTATTGATGCATGTGAACAATCGAATAAGTCACGATCAACATGGTTAATTCGATTGTTCTCATGCATTGATGATACACACAAGTAAATTGTGGCTACAAATCGCACCATGAGAGTCCCACCTTAACACTCACATTCATGACGGCCTTGTTGTCGGTGTTGAAGGCCAGCTCCCGGATACAGTACAGCGCCACCTGCTGCTCCAGCTCAGAGCCAGACTTCAGGAGGACCTCCAGAGGCTTCAGCGCGCCCTTGTCCACCAACATCTGCTTGTTCTCGTCGTTCTTCGCCAGCGCCTCCAGACCGCTCACCAGCTCAGCCACTGAGAAGTACACGTTGCTCTGGTAGCACTTGTGGTGCACGTCGTCCAGAGCTGTCAGGATCATGTTGATGAGGAAGTCGAAGACGCTGCCGTCGGACTTCAACAACCTGTTGTTGGAGTCGTCCACGATGTGAGCAAGAAGAAGTACAGCGGTCAGCTTGACCTCTGGGGAGGAAAGACCATTGACGGAAGATGGTCTTATTAAGTTTCATGTCCATAATATGCTATGGTTAGTAAACTTATGTAAATCTATTTCCTGTATGATTGTAAAGGGTATTATAACGATGCACATCTCAATCTCTGAACATCACTCTTATAAAAACCCTAACATGTACTTACTTGTGGAGGTAGCTTTAAGGAAAGGGAGTAAAGTGTCGGCTACTTTTAGCTCCCGGAAGCGAGGTCTGGTCTCGTGATTTTTGGCACAGTTATACATTATACCAACCGCAGTATCAAAGACTATGTTGTCATCCTGTGGCAGAATTAAAATATCAAAATTACCACATCAATATCCAGTTGGTTACAAATATGAAGAATTACTATGAAAATAATGTGTGATAGTCTTGCATGTATCTAACTCATACTATTAGATGTATATTAGTAGTGTTCTTTTTGTTTCAGTTGAAGTTTTGAGTCAATTCAAACATATTCCAGCGATATGTGGTAAATGATAACCATTAAAAACTACATGGTGGTAATACCCACTAGCCCGGGCTGGTACAGATAAACTAAAGATGACAACGACACGTTATGTATTCAGACATTACCACATCTTCCCTGTATGTGAAACAATTCTTAACCTCTGAGAATACTAGTATGTTCTGATATGTCATACCAGAGAGAGGAATAGTCTAGAGAAGAAAAAAAACAATCTAACAGGGAACTTTCAGGTTACCATTTGCAGGTGTTTGTTTGAACATATTTTATTCAAGATGAATGGGATTAGCCACAAGTTATCACGAAATTAGATTAAGCTCAGAGTAGTTTACTAACCGATACTTTGGGTAGCGACTTCTTAATAGCCTTCACATCTTCCAGAAGATATTTAAAGATAGGAGTGGCTACTATTCTGTCTGCCACCAGGAGACTGCTATCGGAGCACGTCCACAAGATCTTCCTTATCTCCACCAGGATCTGAACCTCAATGAGCTTCTGGTTCTTGGCCAGGTAGTCCGCAGTCAGCACTTGGACGCCGATGACTGCTGTTAAGCTCTCGTACTTCCGGAACATCCCCTCGGCGAATCCCTTCAGACCCAGATACCTGCTCATGATGCTACGTGTCATTTCAGTGGTGTACTTTTCAAATGGTGTCCCTACGTCTGTTTTCAGTGAGACGAGAAACTTGGAGTTGTCGCCTTTCACGGTTTGAAGAAGTTTCAAGAACTGGTCGAGCTTCTGCAGAGTAGACTGGAGCTCGGGGTGGATTTTGATGTCCTTTTCCAGTTCCTCCTCATCCGATAAAGTCCTCAAGCGGGTGCCCGTCTCGTTGATGGTAACAGACTTTCCCATTTGAGAACTACGGGAACTTTTACGTGATAGCATTGTCTTGAAGAAATAACTAAGGTTGCATCCACACGAACTGAAAATGGCATAGAAATAACCATTGACCAGGTGATACAACAACATACAGACATTACCACATCTGCCCTGTATTTGAAGCAAGTCTTAACCTCTGAAAATACTTATCTGATATGTCATACCGGAGAGGAATATTCTGAACAACACTAACGGGGATCTTATTATACAGGTTACCATTTTCAGGTGACTGTTTGACACGGTGTCTAGGCTATTTTAAAATGACCAATGAAGCTTAGCTAACACTGTGTAATCTAGACGTGCATTGCCTCCCCGTGATTGTATTGTCCACTATACACACACACAGTTAGCACAATTATTTATTATTCTTTTGGTTATTATCATTACAGTATACTTGCCTTTCTCAATGTCTTTTGATAATGTATCCTCTTTTCTTGTGTAATATCTGTGTAATAATTATTGGCATGTGTGTACATTTGTTCTGCGATTCACAAACAGGAAATGCAGTCGGTAGTATGCATAATAGTATTTAAAACATCTACTGATTGATGTATTTCTAGCGGTGCATATATACTAGCGGTGGTTTTCCTACGAGACAAATAATAAAGAATATCGGATCTGTAGAATCAATAAAACTGTACCGCACACCGTAACAGGGCCGTGGGGTTATCAATATGTCTCGATCGGGCTAACATTTTTTTTTCACAGATTCTTATGTTGTATTGAATCGCTATGTAGCCCACAGACAGACATGTTGGCGGTTGACGCCGTATATTTATTTACATATATATATTAACAGGCTACAACTGTATTTATTCTGGCAGAATGAACATCTTCTCGATGAGGACATATGAGGTAAATTATATTGTGTACCTACCTCGTTATATAAGGCGTCTACAGCGCCATGTCACGTCTAGTTCCTTTTAGACCCAGCGCGGTTTCGCAGATGTGAGCGATCAACGGTGCATTGCGATAGTTGACGGCATTGTCGAGTGATACCACACTGGTTTAGGATTACATAGTCGAGTTACTGACATCGAACTGTTTGAGAAATTACAATATGATAACAATCTGAATGCCGGTATGTCATATTAATCTGAATGTACTGCTATCATGCCTTAGTTGACTTGCCTCAACTTCCTCATATCATATTACAAACAGACATGCGTGAATTAGAACAGACAATCTAAGCCCCACGGCCTTTGTGTATTGTCATATATTTTTACGACATGGCTAAATCTAATAAGAATTAAATACGGATAGGGTGTTGGGAAAACAGTGATTTAGCACACCTAGATCTGCAGTTTGATGTTCAAATCCCGCCTGGAAGTCCGTAAGTTCTCCTTGGTTAAGAGGGTGCACAATTAAGCAGAGTACCAATTGTTCCAAGGACGCGCGTATGCTATCATAGAGCATGTGTCCCATGCAAGATGTAAATTATATAAGATTGTGGGTAATGAATGGCTAAGCAAGTTCTGCTTGTCCAGATTGATGTAATTGAGCAGAGGATGCCTTGGTTCCCTCAGCAAATATCAGTCAACTCGCTTTTGTGATTCACACCGGTTTATTGTAGATAGTTTTCGATTGCAATCAGGGGGAAGCGCCCAGATACGAGCATTCGTCCTGGGACACAGTTTATATCCTGGGCCGGTATTCATAAAAAGGCTTAAGTCAGTTTTTGCTATATATTGATCATCAAAAACTGACTTAAGCCCTTTTATGAATACCGGCCCAGATGTTCACCAATGGTTGCTACCGATTCGATGTTCTCTGAGAAATAGCGCTTGATATATAGATACGTATAACTAGTCTTTGGCCTATCAGCAATGTTTACACATCAACAAAGAACAGAAAAGGGTAAGGAAAAAGACATGAACAAAATCAGTAGTGGTACTAATTTATTTCTCGATGTGATCCTCAATTTGAGCTGGCCCTCCAGCGGTCACAGCTTCAGTATAACAGTCGTCATTGTCAGAAACTAGAACATCCGCCTGTCACCAACACCATCCAGTACTGCAGTGTACTTCCGGTACGGTATTCCATGTACATCGTCGGTATCATCCACGGCACCATCTACTATCGGATATATTGAACTATGTTGACGTGTTATACGTCATCGTGCTCAATATGCTAAACTAATTTAATGTGATAAAACTATTTTCGTTCTTAATGTAAATACATACCATTATGGACATATCGATGTTATAGTGGTTACGGTACGTTGGTGGAATCTGTTGTTATTGTAATACATGAACACACGCTGGTATGTATACATGAGTATAGTTTACACGATGAATACAGTGGGTTCATTGTCATCGTCAAAGTTTATGACACAGACTGTTGATGATGTAATGTTGAAGGTTTAAAGTAGAATTAGTACTTCTTTATGACGGGTGTGGTGTTGTCGTTATATTGTTGTTATTCTATCGTTGTTATCTCAGCATGTATTGTCCTATGACAGGAGAGTCGTGGCGGAGTTGTATGGGAGCCACACCTCGTAGTAGAAGGGCAAGCGGACGCCGGTGTAGGTGTACATGTAGTCGGCCAGATAATACGAGGTCAGTGGTCTGCGCAGCTGTGACGTCAGGTTGTGCGCAACCTCATAGGAGTCCTCGATACCCCGGTTGTCATAGTAACCTCTGAAACAAGCATTGTTTGAACACTGATTTTACCGGGTGAATAGTTTTCATAAGCAAAGGCATGTTGAAAGTTAAGTATCCTACACTTTCAAAATATTGCGTAATAAAGTAGTATCATTTTCTCCCTATAGATACAATTCCATATATCGTATATAATTAGGATGCCTACAAGCCCCTCTCCTCTAAACGCAGAACAGTATGCCTCCGTAACATCCGTCAAATATGTAAAGTAGGCGTAATATAATGTTCTTGTTTCAAGGATTACGAGGATGCTGGAAAGCCCCGTGAAGCTGGATGGACAATCTGATGTACAAGTAGCCTATATGATGTACAAGTATCTGATGATGTACAAGTATCTGATGATGTACAAGTATCTGATGTACACATATCTGATGTACACGTATCTGATTATGTACACGTATCTGATGATATACAAGTATCTGATGTACAAGTATCTGATGTACAAGTATCGCTGTGTTCCTCACTTGCTGTACACTAGAAATTCCGGTGACGTGATGATGCTCAGATCCGGGTTCTTTGGCAGCGGCGTGTGGGCGTGGTACGCCTCGTTCAGGTAGCTGTACACCGTCACCTGGTTGTCGCCTAGTAACGCCAACAGTTGCATGTACGCGGTGTCCGTGAGGTTCTCCAGCGCTATCTGATCGGCAGTCTTGGGAGGTTGTCCCGGGTTGTTTCCGTTGGTGGGACTCGGCGACTGGATCTTCTTGCTCAACGCCAGAGCCTGCAGGCGAAGGTACTGGTATCTAGAGAACCTCTGCAGATGGATTGGCTTCAGGTCGAACTTGATCACCATGGGAGTGCCGAGAGCCAGAGCCTTGTCTGCCAACAACAGAAATGTCTTATTAAGAGCATTGCTTCACCAACAGTAGTAATTCAACAATTATGTTAATACTCAAAACCGGCATATTATCTTGGTCCCAACGAGTGCCGGTATTGGCAGAGTGCACTGTAAATGTATTTGAATGTCAACATTTTAGTGTGAACAAAATAGCGACAGATTTTATCTGGGGGCCTATTCTCGAAACGTTCTTATGAACTTCTTAGCCTAAGAATAGTATGCTGTCATAGTATAAGAATCCTAACGGTCGTATTTGATTACAGAACTCTCGACTCTAGTCGGGTCCTAGTCGCACATGCGCAAATTAACCCTCATAGTAAAACACCCGAGAACATAACACGAAAAAAACTGTAGACAGTCACGAGTGCATAGCGGATTGTTGTCTGACGTCACAACCCTCGTCCACCCGAGGTAAATCGGGGAGTATGTTCGCGTGTTGGGACCACGTGGGATG
>JAUTBV010116044.1:0-13642 GCA_032361325.1 Lepetodrilus fucensis
TGGATGCTATAGTAAACATAACAGTGAACTGACATGTTGTTTGGTGTGTGGTTGTCCGACAACGGATTTTCGCGTTCAATTTGTTATCGCGGGGACTACTCAATACGCATGCGCATACATTTTGCCCCGACAACGAGGATATTATAATCGAAAACGCTCATAGATATTTATTAAGCAAGGGAAGACAACTCTTTATTCCAATTGTTGATCATCAAGGACATTAGTTTTTGATTGAAAACATCCCTCAAATTAGAGTCCTGCATATTGGAAATTTGCAAAATTGAATAATATTTTCCCTGGAGGAAGTCCCTATGATACCTTTCACATGCTACATACAGATCAAGATGTTTGTTTAGACTTTGGTTTTTGAGCGGGATAATTTTGTTTTTCAGAAAAGACACCGAGGAAGGCGAGATAACGTCAAAGTTTGCTGATCAGGGAGTAGTTAAAGCATTCAAATTTTTCCCGTAAGTAAATCTACGCATTTCTTTGTGTGTAATTGCCAATAGTATGCCACATGTTGCATTTTTACTGACAAATCCTAGAGTATTATCATCGCAAATGGGTGAAATATTCCCGCAGCGACGTTAAACTCCATACTCACTCACCTAAACTAATTATGTTAGATTCCTGGCTGTGTTTTGCTTTATGTAAAATTGTTGCCAATGGTTTAAAAATTACAGTAAGCTGTATTTAACCCTCTCCCTGATAGAGGCAACCGGAGATGCCTGAAAAGGCAGTGCCTGTCCAATCCAGCAGGGAGAGGGTTAAGCAATAATTTGCTTGCTCGAATTGAATTTGCCTTGTATTGATGTTAATTCTGTGTTACTTCAGTGTATTTTTTTAGGGTATGTTTGTAATGTTTTGCGTGTTGTTTGTTTTCACAGAAAAGACCACAAGATGGCCCTTATCCAGATGGGTTCAGTAGACGAGGCAGTCATGGCTTTAATAGTGAGACTTTTTTCCTCTTAATTTTCTATCGTCACAAATGGGTGAAAGATTCCCGCAGCGACTTTAAACTCCATATTCACTCACTCACTCTTCAATTTTCTGAGGATATTTTGTGGAAATACTTAATTAACACTGTAGTTGCCATCTATGGGCGAAATAGTCATGCTGCGACGTAAAGCACTAATTTAATCAATTTTGTGAAACTTCTAAGAATTTTTTTCTCTTCGCATATGGGTGAAAGATTCCCGCAGGGGCCTGAACCTTTTTTAACATTTTTAACATTTTTGAGTAGATTTGATCTATTAAATCTTAGGTTTGGTGGTGAATTTATGAGTCCTGAAATGCAAATTATTTATTTATATTTGCACCTGCGAATATTAAAGAAACAAAAACTTTTCTTTCTTTCAGGCTATGCATAATTACCAGCTTGCAGAGAACAGCCATCTGCGAGTGTCCTTCTCAAAATCCACCATCTAAAACAAAAGTTCTAAAAATATTATTTGCCATGTGACTTTTTGACATGTGATCATTGAGACAGCCGCAGAGACGACAAATTATTAAATGTACAAAAAAAAGAAAAACAAAACAAACACTGGAAGTATAGCAGATGGCGGGCATGTGCGTTTGTTGGAGCGAGCCTGCTCCCGTTATTACCCTGCTGAGTAAGGAGGGTCAAAGTGCCTTGGACATGATTATCACTAAAAAGCTGCAGCCCGGTCGTCTACGCTCCGAAAACACCTGTGTAAGAGGGCCCTCCGTTCCGCTCGCGTCTTGCCGTTTTCCCCCGGAATAAAAAAAACAAGATGGAACGGTCTGCCCGGAAAAAGGACGGATGACCGAAAAAGGAAAAGATTTTGCTTCTGCTCTACGGGTTTTTTCATTGGTCGGATTTATCTGCCACCAATCAGTGACGTCGACTTCGTCGTCGTCGTTTACTGATGTGGTGGACCGGTCCGGTTGATTCACGTGCCGGTTTGCCACGGTTTAACAAGAGACTTTGGGGGGAGGAGGGGGAAAGGTGTATTATACTCAGTCGCAGGCTGTGTGTGTGTGATCGTTTCCCCGAAGTTCCTAGAGTCTAAAAGCAGTATCTGGTCAGGCTAAATCCTTTTTGACAAGAATTGAGCTACGTTGTTGCAGTGCATAAGTTAAAGGCAGCAGTTTGATAACTCTTTTGCATTGTAATAATTTTTTTTCTCCAATTATTATTATTATTTTTTTTTCAATTTGAGAGAGGATTATATTTTAAAGAGCTCATAATATTGTAGCGTTTATATCCATAACAGTTGCGTATGTTGCAGTTCAGTCAAGGTTTTTGGTGCACACATTGTAGAACTTGATCTAAGAGTCTGCTTCGAAAAACATTTGACCACTAGGGGGCGCTTTGAGCCACTTGTGATGCCATGGTAACGCATACGGTGTCGACTCGGCTGTGTTTGGCATCGCGTGCGTTACAAGACTGACGAGTACAACTGTAAAAGATTGTTTGTTTCTGTTCGATTCTGAAGTCTTAAATTGGATTGTTTTATATATGGATCTGTTTGCTTACCATCACAGGAGGTTCAAAGCCGGCATCTCTCTGTTCATTTGTTTTGTCATTCATTGTTATTTCTTCTCTCATTCATGCATAATCACTGTTCACGTGTTCGAAATGTTTTACAATTGAAGTATTGGGGTATGGGTGTTCCGACAGAAGCAGATGTTTTAGTCAAGTTTTATCCTCTGAAATCCATTTTTTTTTTTATGTGATAGAAGAAATCATGGCTAGACTACAACATGCGCCGTATCTATGTAGTTTTACACCCTCGTAGAAACGACAGGTTTTCCAGAAACCCTGCTTACCTGCCCTTGTTTCTTAGCGGCAACCAATCGCTGTCCTCGTTACTATTAACCCTGGTTTAGGACTCCTCGCAGTTGCCCGTCTTGGACTGTTGATATGCATGTTTTCACTCTAATCCCGTGGGGGTTCACTGCGGTACGGTAAATGTAGGCTGATCATCGTTGTTTTTTTCCCCAAGTAGAGTAGGCCATGATTTTGTAAGTTCTATTTTTGCATTTCTGGTGTTTATTATCGATTATAATGAGGTTTCAATATATATTTTTGCATTTTGAGAGTTACTATGGTACGGGGGGGATTTTATGTATTGTTTACGTGACTACCAGGGTGATGATTGTTGGTGTCGTCAGTTTTTCTCATCATCGTCGTGTCCAAATGAACTAAACAAAAATTTGTCTATGTCTGTGCGTGATGGGTGTTGCCATGGCGAAATGGCCCAGTTCATGTTTATGTTCCATCTTCGTGTTCCAAGTTCCGCGTGCCTAACAAACAAAAAACAATTACAGCCCCGGCATCGACCCATCTCTTCAAACAGTTTCCCCGACATTCTGATTGGTCGAAATCACCAAGGGGAACGACTTGATTGGTGGTGGGAGCGAGGAGGAGGTGGAGGAGACATAGGCTGTATTTTTGGAAGTGGGAGGAGTTTGGGCATTCGGAAAACTGGAAAACGGAGATGGTTATGTTCCCTCCCCAGCATTCCACATGACGTGTGGCCAGCCTCGGAAAGAGTTTGTTTGTAAACCACACCCTCCCGTCGTGGGGCGGCCGTTTTCACTGCCTCTGTGCTGTTAAATACAAAATAAAGTCCCAGCTTTCTCACAACTTGTAGTGACAAACCACTGTATACTGTACTGTACCTTCTTCCCATTGTGTAACTACTACTACTACTACTACTACTATTATTATTATTACTACTTCTATGACCTACCGTAATTATCCTAATAATTCAAACCCTCGGATAGTTTAAATACCTAAATTAATTGCCAATTTCTTTTCTTCAATTCATAGTTTTCTAATTGTTGGATTACATGATTTAAATTTAAAAAAAATCTAATTCTTAAATTATCTACCATTTCATTTACAACCATATTTTGTACTTTGATTTGGTTGTCCCTAATTTTTAATTTCTGTATATTTTTCGAACACCTACAAATTCAATGATTTTCTGTTTAAATTAATAGGACAATTGCGGTATACCTAATACCCTTTCTTGATCTTTTGTGCCTGTATGTTTTTTCCCCAATAGCCGCGTGTTTATCTATGTGTATTTTTGTCGATAGTTTGCTCGTTTTGACCGTACCTATCCATGATTGTAAATCCTGATGATTTTTCTTTTTCTTATATCTGTAGATGGTTTATTGCAATTGTAGTCCCTTCTTAAAACAATAATCTGTGGGAATACGGCAATATAATATGTTGATATTGTGAAATAGATCACCTGGTAAAGAAATAGGTATATATATAAAAAAATCAACTATTGAAACATCCACAAAATTAATGATCGAAACCATTATCCACAAATGTGAGCGATCTCTCGGTATAAGAATTTTCATTTAGATCCATCTTTTACTGTGTTTTTTGTGTGTCCACTTTAACAGGTTCTCTTTCGTAGAAATCCATTGTCATCATACATATAATATCAACTGTCAATTTCATGTATCATTTCATCGTTAAAATAACTATTTCCAAAATCAGGTGATTTGTTCGGTCAGTGACTATACTTAATATTATATATATATATATCAGTTTAGTTTCTAATGGAATTCTGAATTTTATGTGAACATTGAGATGCAATCATTGGACATGTGAGATTTAAAAACCCGTATTCCCAGATTCAGGTGTCGAAATCGCTACCAACTGGTATACTCTGGCCTGGAAAAGACTATGGCAACATTGCACGGATTGAAAAATACCCCCCTTGATGTAAATATTTCGCTCGGCATGAATGCAATACCTACCCCTACACCCTCTACCCCTATTTGAACACCCTTTCTTTCTTAAGCTGGTAGCTTTTCTTAAAAGGACAAAGTTGTGTATATTTCTCGTTTCAGATTTTATATTTGTACTTTTATATACATGTCCCAACTCCTACGAGTGATTGTAACCATGACAACTTCGATATATTCTGCACATGTGGTAAATGTGTCATGAAATGAATGGAATAACGTAACCCGATAATGTTAACTGATTAAAACCAGTATTTCTCGGTCTTTTCCAGGCCTGGTATTTCTCCATCAGTGCGACACGAGACTAGATTAACTTATCGAGTCGTTAATTCCAATCTAATTAAAATCAGATCTCGTTTTGCTCCTATTAAACATTTGGACATTCTTAGGCAAAATTAGAGTGTCGAAATATCTGAGCGGCCGTTTCGTGTCTGATTTTAATGAGATTGTCGTAATTCCTACAGTCATTAGCATATATATATATATAAATATATATATTTACAAATTCTATATATTGTGTATGTTGTATTACCTCCCTTTGCCTCTAGCAAGGGGGGAACCATGAGATCTGATTCGTCGTGCATAATGCCAGACGGATTGTTTTGTGCCTCTCCTTGATGGGAACAACAAGAAACCAGGCTGTTTTGAAAAGTTTTTATCTCTTATAAAAAATGCTTTTTTTATTTATTGAATTCTACCATATGGGGGGTCCTTTGTTTTGAGGCGTCCCATTGTTATTTACATGAAAGCCTCAGATGTTGGAAGATTTCATAATGTAATCGTTAAGAAAAACAATTTGTATTGCGCAATCTGAAGATATTAAAGTACAATTTTGTAATAAAAATATTAATATTTGTCATGCACGGACATTAGCACGAGACTTTCGGCGACACTTGTTCCCGCGGAAGTTCTTCCGAAGGTCGGGTCACGGGGAAACCATGGATACGGCTGCACGTTTAACCCCCCCCTCCCCACACCACACCCGGACGAGGGCGTCCCGTGTTTTGAATGTGTCCAGCTTAGGGTTATACTACCGTACTCTCCGCCATTCATTCTCTCTCTGATACATGTGTGTGTGTCATTCCTGTCAAACTTGCTGTAGCTGTTTAGTAGTGTACATGTAGATAGCCACTTACGGTACAGGCGTCCTTTTTTTTTGTCACTAATATTCTTTGTACTCATCTTGTGCTGGTATTAAATCCCAGGATGTGGGACTATATTATTCTCTGCTGTCGTCTTTCTTTCTTCTCTTACTTCTATCATCGCTACTACCTATGTATATATTTATATATATTCACCTCTCAAGCAGATATGTATGTATATATTATAGTTTAGAACCAGTTCCTACCGGTTGCCACCGGCCACAACCACTGAACCACGACCCGAGAGCTTGCATTCGTCTGTTGTTCGGGATCTAACATCTCACCTGTTGTTGCTTTAGCAGAGAAATGCGTTGTCCGAATTTGGAAGAAATCTGAGTTATTAATACTATCGTGATTATTTTATCTTCGTCATTTTGAATCGATCAAAACAAGGGATGCCTTTGGCAAAAGGGTCGTACTGTAGTATGGGCGTAAATCGTCTACGCCATGGAAAGGACATAAACTCCATGTATTACAGGTACGACCCTTTTGTGATGGCTGTATTCGACATATAGTCTCCATGGAGGTATGCTTTCTCTACTGTATGTATCGAATACAACCGATGCACTTCAGGGCATATTCAGATGCCCACAGCATGAAGAGGGTTAAATCACCTCGCTGGATACAAGATCTTCATGAAAGGGTGCCATTTATGTTGTGATCGATTCAGAAGTTAGAGGTTCCAAAAAGCAGTTTGATTACGTAATTCATAATTTAAAAGGTAGAGGTAATATTGATAAAAAATAAATAATAATTGGTGTGGATTTTTTGTTCGCAAATTGGTGAAAGATTCCCCCAGCGACATTAAACTCCATATTCACTCATTTTTTAATTTTTAATTTGAATGGAAAGCTTTCTCTGCTTGGCAACACGTTAGTGGAGATGTGGAGATAACAGGGTTGTGTGCTTCAATACTGTCCTGGTAAACCCTTGCTATATGTTGTCTGCATGGCTACCAGCTTCACTGGGTTAGAGAGTGAGCATCGCATCCACGACACACAATCCGCCCACAATGCACTCCATCAACGGACCACAGCACACTCCATCCACAATCCACAACACCCTCCAGAGATGTGACACAATCTACAGTACCCCACCACACATTCAGACTTTATCGCCATCAAAAATTAAAATCAAAATCAAAAGCGACTGAACATGATACGCGAGTAGAATTGGTCTTTACTTCAAATGCAAGAATGTATGCGTTATTAATGTCACTTAGTTTTCTTGATCATGTGATGTTTACAGCGATGATAATCTTCTGCAGATTTTTGGGTGGCAACTGGACCCCAGCTGGACAAAAAAAATGTCCCATTCTCATCCTGAAACGGGGGCCAGGATGAGTGAGTGAGTAAACTCCATATTCACTCAATCATCCTGGCCCCCGTTTCACGACAGTTTTCGAACTAGTTAGGAACTCCTAACCTCCTAAAGTGTCACAAGTCATATCCCTTCTTAAATAGGCATCTAACTTATGAGGTGATAAACTGGGTCATAACTTTATGAGGCCGTCGTAAAACAGGGGCCTAGTACTTAACAGGCTTGCAGGCATTGAAGGGAAAGTTTGTACGTGCATATGAATAATATTGCATGATCAAGAAAATTGTGACATAATTTGCAGGAATTTTGGCATTTGAAGTTAAAATGTGTGAAAACCAAAGGTTACCAACATTCTGCATGCATTTCTCTTGTACCTCTCCATATACTCTTCGACCACAATCTTCTGTGAATGGCATGGTATGTATTTAGACCACTTGCGATATGATTATGGTCTCATGGTCCCCAAGAATGGGTCCCCATAATGTGTCACAAAATGGTTGTACTGTAGTCTGGGGTTAAATTTACGGGAAATGTAAATCTCAAATTATCCCTGGAATAGTAAATCCTTGTGAAAGGCAGGCCATGTAAAAACAATTTTCTTTTCGTTGAATTTACGAAACAAGTTTCTTCATATCTTCTGATTGGATACGAGGTGGACTGATAGCATGAAATACATGGGGGAAATGGCTGACAACATTGAATGTAGCTATAGGAAGATGAACATTCAGTGCATATATGACACAGATTGTGGATATGCAACCCTAGTTTTCAAAAAGTAAAAAATACAATGAGATGCCCATACTGGTAATGGTGGGATTGCATTATAAACACGTGACCTGTAGCATCGAGTGCCGCAGTAAAGCTGCAAGCACGTCTTGTACCTAAAAGCTAGTTGGTGCAATTGCAATCCCTTGTGCTTGCATGTTTACTGCCAAACTGGGTGCTGTTGGTGTTTCTGGTTTTATTCTGCCTTTACTCGACAGACCTCGAGTCAAATAATCTTGAATATATAGGGTTCTTGTATAAACCTTTCAAACAAACAAAAACATACACACAAAAAACAATGGCTACATTTACAAACTAATACTGGTGAATGGCTTGATGGCATAGTATATGTAGTACATTGGACTGCAAATTCAAAGGTACCAGATTTGGAGCCTGAAGACTTTAGGGCTGCTTTTGCTGGCTAGCCACTTTGCGCGTGCATATCACATACTCTCTTAACCAGCGTACGCCGGCTAGGATTTCTAGACTGGGCTGGCCGACAACCATTTGGTACTGAATAGAGTGAGCCAGGTCTGTCATGTTTATTTTTTTTGCACTTTGCCGCCACTTGACCATACTCTCGAACCAGGAAAAAAAATGGCTAGCCAGCAAGGCAAAAGAAACGCAGGTATTGCTCAGAATACTGGTAGCTACAATTACTTACAATGGACCCACAATACGTTCAAGTCTATTTTAAACTACAATACTCGATAATCTGGCCCTGAGATAACGACATTTTTTCACAAATCCCCATATAACAAATTTACACTTGTATCGGGTCCCTAAAATTTAACTTGCAATTGATTGTAGCCACAAGTATTCTGAGCTATGGCAACATGAACATGATCAAGGTACAACAACAACTGATCAACTCGCAAATCTACAACTGATTGCAAACATATTGTACCATAAAGATGAGGACCATCTTGTCATCTTGCGATAGGTTTACAATTGATTGTGGAGATGAGATAGCTTTCTGGTTATCGTTTCACAAAGCTATTTTCATTTACTATGAGACCATAGTGCTCTTGTAGAGATCTCAAGACATGTGGATTGTGCACTTATGAGAACGCTATTTTCTCGTAGTGGATATGAGAGCTTTGTGAAATGATATCCTGATTCGGGCGCCAGTTATCCTTGATTGTTTGAAGCAGCGGACTACTTGGTATGTTGCTACGGACTTTTCTCCCACTACATAGCACTAACATAATGGAGAAAGTAGAAGAAGAAAAAGGAACACATTTTGGAGTAACTTATGACGATATGATATCGTTGTGATTCTATGACAATAATTGTTTGTTTAACCCTCTCCCTGCTGAATGCAACTGGAGATGCCCTAATGAGTAGTGTTTTTGCTTAATCCAGCAGGGTGAGGGTTTAGTGGAAGTTTTTAAGTGAAACAATTATTTAAAACGATGACAACACCAGAGGTAAATTTAAACATATTTCAATCCAATAACTTTGTCCATGCATGCCAATAAGTGTGAATATGGCTCCAATAAGTATCACGGATGCCAATAAGCAAGCACACGCATTGTATGAAAAGTGTACGCCAATATGTAAAAGTCAGACAAGGCATTGTACGATCTATGTTTAAGTGGAATATACTCCTCAGATGCACCTATATGTTAGCACAAAGTATAGTCCTCAGCCCAACGGCCTCGGACTAAAGTTTGTGCTAACATATCGGCACCTCTTCGGAGTATATTCCTTACTGAAATGGAAATGAAAAGTTAGGTACAAATAGATCTGCATACCCACATCACAGTTTACCTCGACATTCCTCAGACAATCCAACATCTACCGATACTTCCAAGTGTTATGATGTTATTGGACACAGTTCTAGTATTAATTGTTAATAGTAGAGGCCATTTTAACCCTCTCCCTGCTGGAATAGGTACAGCCCTTAAGGGCATCTCTGGTTGCCTTCAGCATGGAGAGGGTTAAAGGCATACAATCACGTTTAGTTGACATATTTCACGATCTAACATTTTTCAGATGAAAATATGTACATTTGATTTGTCTACACAAGTAAATTGGGCAGCAAGCTACATTTTCTGCATTTCCCCATTGGTTTTCAATATTTTCAAATATTATATTTTTATATTTTGTATCCCTTGAAAAATAGATATAAAACCAGTGAGGCATGCACAAAATATAGCTTGTTACCTAATATACTTGTGTAGACCCGCAGCAATGTTAAACTCTATATAATATCACTCACTCACTCACTCACTCACTCACTCACTCAATGCACATACTTTCAGGTAAAGTTGGGTCTTTCTGTGGTACAAGCCCAGTACCCATATTACCGATGATTGAATTAGTTGGGTTTATACCCCATGATATATACGGTATGATCATGAAACGTCAACAGACCGTAGTTGTATGCCTATAAACTGCAGTGCTAACTGTGCTGCAAACCTTTGTGAAACTGGACCGTGACTTCCAGACGGACATAAATATTGCACGAACAGATTCTACCAATGCTTGTTCAGAGCTGTTTACCAAATTAACAATTCATAAGACAACACATGGTGAGTGGGTTTTCTGTTATTTCAAGTCTACACATAAAGCTGTAGCTTGTGTAAGGTGTATGCGTGTGGTGGATCTATCGACAGTTATATGGATAATATAATATATGATGATATTAAGTTATATTTCGACATGGGGGTGAGAGTGATTTATTGTTTCATGTCATAGTGGGAATCCTTCACCGATATGTCATGAGTGGTTCGTCTACAAAATATTTATAATTCATAATTCATAATATTTACTGTCTGTAAAATATTTTTTTCACGTCACAGCCGGAATATCTACATGAGATTATGAAATTTGTTGAGTGCTCAAGCTCAATTTTTACCATAGTGTATATGGGAAATTGTGAATACAAATATTTTGTAATCTCGGGGGCCACGCAGTATCCAAAAGTAAATTGCAAGTACAATGAGAGGATGACAATCATATGTATTTCGATATATCATCCAAGTAATTACAAAACAAATTGTATTGGGGTTTATAGTCATTTTCAAGATTTTTTCACTGACAGACCAAGGATGAACTATTTTAGAGAACCTTAGCGATAACGAAAAAACAATTGCAATTTACAATTTTATTTACAATTTGGTTTCAAATTTATATAATATGTCAAATATCTTTCTCGGTTGTTACTTTCGGCTTCTTGAAATTATCAGTCTTCATGTATCTCATTTTCTTCGGATTCATCCCATAAGCTTTTAATCGTTCATCCGACATTCCGAAATTCTTCTTTTTCCCTTTGTTTTTCTTCTTTGAACTTTTCTGCGATACTTCGTGATCAGTCTGTGACACTGTGTCACTCATTTTTTCTTTCGTTATTTTTGTGACACCTTGTGACACCTCCATCTCTCCAGCCTCACTTCTTTTTACATTTTTCTCTTTCTTCATCTTCTTAGTCTTAGGCACACTGACTTCTTCCGTTTCCGCGACTGAAGTCATCTCTGCGTCGACATGTTTCCGTTTCTTCCGTTTCCGTTTCTTATTTGAGTCCGACACAGTTTCCGATGATTCTGGTTGATTCACATTTGGTTTCTGTTTAGACGTCGATGGACTCTCTTCGTCATGACTGTCTTTCTTCATGGATGTCGTCTCTGCGGTACTCGCGTTGTTGTTTTCTTCCACGCCTCCTTCTGACTGACCCACACCTTTCTTCTTCTTCTTTTTCTTGGAGCTGGACGACTGGTCAGTGTGGACAGCGGTGCTTGTACTTGGCGCGTCCTTCTCACTGAAGATAAAAGCCATCAAACAATTACAGATAGTATACAGGGCTGTAGCCAGGGTTGCGTTCAGGCTGCACTACCAATTACTACACTATAGTACGCTACCTTTCTACAATAAACCACGTCCAGAGATTACGAAACTTTTCTGTACGATTTCATGCTCAATTCAAGAGTTTTGTTCATAAAACGTAATGGAAATTTTGACCTTGAGCATCATACTCAGAAAGTTTTGTAATTTGGGGGTTAGGACATCCAAGATGAAAGTGTCCTGCTAGGATCCTGTTAGGATCCTGTAACAGGACATCTAAACTTGTTCCTGCGTCATGTATAATGATATTCTACATGTTTATACATCCAAGCTGTACATATTCAGGACGAAAATGTACTCTCATAATTAAAATATAATTATAATGCTTACGGTTCGCGCAATGAGGCAAGAATGTTGATTTTCTTGTTTGTGGAGGCTCGTTGTCGATACACAGAAATGTCTCGCTTTTCCTCTTCTTCACTCCTACAAAGTAATATACATTTTTACAAAACAAGTGTAGGATATACATGTACCACTGAATGTATCGCCTCTTTAGTTATACAAATTACAAATTCTGATGCATAGAAAAATAAATAAAATAAATATGGGTAAGTGAGTAATTTGTAGTTTAATGTTGCCATGAGAATCTTTCACACATACACCAGGAAAGAATATGTGGAGAGAAAAAAACAAGTGTCCAATATAGCAATGCTGTGGAATTAGAGTGAGTCTTTTCATGATGACATGAGGTGTATAGCTATTAATTATAAAAGCGTCCCTTTAAAAAGAATATTTATAAAAATAAATTACAAGTGTCATGGTAATCACGTGTCATGGTGTTGTGACAGACTCTCACCTGTACTGACTCATCTTCTTGACAGATACCCACGAGTTGAGTTCCTTGTCTCGACACGCCAACACCTAAACAAATCCCTCTACTGTTATTTCAATGTATGTTGAAGGAGATAAATGAATCCCAGATTACACTATTTTGTCTTCTCATACAGCAAAATACTAAAATATAGAATCCTGTTAAAATCTTAGTGTGAGTTTGAATGCTGAACTCTGAACCCCCCTCCCTTACTTAGTGTCTGCATAGTTCACATTACGAAGTTCTGCAGCACAAGCTATTTCACAAACCTCCGATGCTGATAGACCAAAGCTGTTGGGGACGACTCCTCTGTACTTAAAGCGACACGGCAAATCTCCGATCATATCTTCGTAGTCCAGCTTGTAGTACTCGTCTAAATACTCCTCAAATGTCTTCTCGTCTGCACAAAGACATGTTTATATTACATGTAAATGAATGAATGAATTACTACTTGCGGCACAGCGGGAATATTTCACCCATACACCACGACTACATGTAAATGTAATCATCCATTAAAAATGAGTGGATATGGAGTTTAACATCACTGCAGGAATCTTTCACCCATTTGCGACGATCCATTGAAAATGCTTTCACACCTATGAGATGATGCTTATTATTGGCATTTAACATTTTATCCCATCAGGATGTTTTGTGTTAATTCTATTCAAATTAAAAAGAATATAAATGTGTATATTATTATTATTACTATTATTATTATGATTAATATTATGATTATTATTATTACTATTATTATTATTATTACTATTATTACTACCTGGATTAAAGGAAGGCTTCTGTCTAGCCAGAGCTTTTGCCAGTTTGCTCTTTTTCTTTTTCTTCTTACTGGCTCTGGTGTCCTGAGTTGGATCGTAATCGGCGTCCATCTGAAACAAAATGGCGGCTAAGTGAGAAACTACAGTTACATGGATTATTTTGCTCACAAACTGGCCTCAGACCACAATTAATTTCCTTCTTTGTTTATCACTATTATATACAAACCCCAACCTGTATAGTAAAATTA
>JAUTBV010116055.1:0-29912 GCA_032361325.1 Lepetodrilus fucensis
CGCATATCCCACTGGTTTACACTATTTTCAGACTTTAATACCCCTCTAGGCTGCAATTAACGTCATTAGTTGGAATCAGGAGTCCAGGACAAGTTGGAGTTAAAAAGTAAAACAAACTATCGGAACTATCGATAGTCAATCATACTATTGCCAATAGTTGTCAATTGTTAAGGTTGCTATTGGAACATACACTATTCAAATAGGTCGACTTATCGTTAGACCCCTAATTATCACATTATTTACAATGATTCCATGATGCCACACAAATCTTTGCAGGTACAGTAGACCTCGCATATAAAGTACTCATTGGGACCGCCTATTTTTGTCCGTTATATGCAAAGTCTCTTATACGCATATATGCCTTAATTAGCATTAGACAGGACCAGGACTTCAGATTCAGTCTGTTATAGTCGAGTGTCCGGTATATGCGAGGTCTACTGTATATTTAACAAAAATTAATATAAATATATTTTTTAAAGTATTTTTTTTTTCAAAATGGCAATGCATTGATTGTTATATTTAGATTTTATTGTTGTAGGATTTATTACTGGCAAGTTTAACAAAGAAGATTCAAGCGAGCGTGAAACTGGACGGGAAGCCACGAGTCGCTGGGCTTGAGCTGGGGGAGAATGAGTGAAGCGGGAAAGGAAGGCTATGCAGATGAAGACAGCTCTGATAGCTCCTCCAGCGAAGACGGATCTCCATCTGACACTGACGCCAGCCAAAGTCCTGACAAAGAGTTCTCCATCGCAGGAGGACACGGACTGAAGCTGAAAATAACTCGCAAGAAGAGCTCGTCGTCACCACCGAGTTCATCGTCACCGTTCGATTATGACAATGACGATGTGCTAGGAGTCGAGGAGTCTTCCACCAAGGATCAGAACAAAAATACAGGACATATTCATGTACGTGCCTAAATTGAGTTAAATTTGTTTACTAATAATGGATGGCAAATTTATCATTTGAGGAAATAGTTCTCTCAAGTCTGGTGTAGATAATCTAAAGCGATTTTAAATTAATTTTTATTCAGTTCAGTTTCAATTAAAAAAAACGCAGCAAGAATCCGTGCATTTATATTCTAGGAGTAACGAGCGAATTGTATCAATATTTTCAGATACACTTATATTATTTTCACAAATTTGAATGTTGTTTATTATTGTATATTATTTTTCATTTTGAGCAGAGTTCTCATCCATCCTTTACACAAGAAGCAGTGAAGACATCGGCAGATACATCCTTGATGAAATCCAGTCCAGATCAAAGTCCCACTACATCCTTGGAGAATGGTGCCTCTCCTCACGTCAAGAACAAAAGTGTTCACCACCCAAAGACTGCCACAATCTCACTGTGTATGTCTGCTGTGAAAGTAACAGACAAACCAAAGACCTTACACCAGCAGCAGAAGGCTTCCATTGGATCAAAACCACACACCATTAGCGACACTGCCACGGAGACCAAGTGCTACTCGGATTCCGAGCGAGAGTTCTCTGGCGACACAACAGACACCGAGTCCAAGCAGAATGACTCGGCCAGTGGTCAAGGAAGCTTGCACCCGACTTACATATCGACCGACGAGGATGTCGACGACCGGCATCAGAAGAAAACCAAACGGGTGAGGGCTGTTGCAGTTGCCGAGCACCACGAACAGTTGCTCAAACTTGACACCATGTCAAACGTGTCCCCCGACAGTGGCATTCAATCCATTTCAGGATCGCCTTCTGGAAATGACTCTCCTAATTCGGTCATTCTAGGCGATAACCATGTGGAATCGCATGTGCACGAGCAATCCAAGGCAGATAACTCTCAGGAGTTGCTACCACCACCTCCACCACCACCACCCCCTCCACCAACACTGCAATCTAGCACTGTGAAGGAACCATCCATTTCTGAAACTAGCAAAGAGCATGATAATCCCCAAGAAGGGGGTTCTGGCCTTTGCGAAAAAACTTATTCAGACAGACGTTTTATGCTGCCTTTTTCGTCGGGAAAGAGAAAGCGCGGTCGCCCGCCTAAGCGGAAGTATGCTAATATGCTGCATAGAAAAAGTAAGCTGTATGACAGTGTGCCAGACAGTAGTACAGCTATCGAACAAAATAAAACCCAGTCTTCAGCCGACGATGATTTGGATCTTCCTGAGCCAGTGAACAGATTTGAACATAGAAGTGAATCTCATGAGCGCAGTGTCTTCAGCAAACCGCCTCTGAAAGCGGCTAATGAGATTCGAGTGAAACGGCCGTACAAGAAAAGAATAAAGAAATGGCCAAGCAACGAACCACCACTTGAAGTGAAAGTTCGGAAAAAACCTGGCAGGAAAAAGAAAATAAGGGTCGACGAAGATGAACCCGTAAAGAAAAAGAGGGCTTATCATAAACTGATTAAGAAAAATGGTAAGCAGTCTGTGTTTGAATGTTCATTTGCGAATATGGGTGCTCCTTTGTTTGCAAACCACACTGCTCCTTTGGAGCACCAAGTCCAAGTGCCAGTGAAACGTGGGCCAGGTAGGCCTAAAGGGTCTGGAAACAAGAAGTCAACACTGAAATCAAGGGTAACGGTTGTGAAAAAGATGGGATTTCCTGCCAAAAGAGGGCGACGCCCGGGTCCCCGGAAGAAGTTGCTCCCGAGTTCTCGTGTCGCCAAACATCCGTTGTTCGGCAAAGATGGCCAACCAAAGCGCAAAAGAGGAAGGCCGCGAAAAAACCCTTTGCCGACGAGTGGTCCAAGCACAGCGTCCATTGAAAAGGCATTAGCTGTGCTGTCCAGTCAGTTGACAAAGGACAAATTGCATGACAAACCATCTCCAGTGGAAAACGATTTCACGTCACTTTTACATAGTGTGCAGGATTCAATCAACCAGTTTCCAGCCACTGAAAGTGACCACGAGGAAATCACTGACTTAAGTGTGAACAACAGTCTGAACGACATCGAACCCACTCTCAATACCAATGACAATTTCCAGGTTTCTGAACTCAGAAAGGTAACGCCTAAAATTAGGAAACCAAAATTGCATGTAATGATGAGAAAAACCAAAAGGGGTAAACGTAAGAAAGTGAAAGCAAACATTGTCAAAAGGCCTTTTGGATCGTCGTTTTCGAAAAGTTCCGGTTGTACATTTGCATCCAAGTTTCAGTCGGGTTCGTCATCGGCATCCCCAGCTTTTCCATCTGACTCTCTGTTCAAGGGTTTTCATGGGAGAATACCAAAACAAGCTCTGGGTGTGTTACGAGTAGGTCTCCTGTCGGTGGGTTCATTTAGGACTCCAGATGACAACGATGACCTGTTCAGATCGGGTGACAAGAACCGAAAGAAACGGAAAAAGCTGTTGTATTTCAAATCTAAGCATCGGAACATTGTCGACCCTGTGTTCTTGTCAAATATCAATCGTGTAGTAAACGAATTAGAAAATTTGGCCATTTCCGAACAAAGAGGTGACACTTTTATTAGAGTGAGACCTGGAGAAGTGTTATTACCAAGCATATTCAGACTGACCAAAATTAACGTTAAGAAGAAAAAGAAGGAAAAGTTGATTCTCGAAAAGCCTGTGAAGAAGCAGAAATCTCGTAAAGAGGTGAACATTCTGTCCATCAAAGAGCCTAGTATCCCTGTGCTCAAAGACAAGGCAAAAGTATCTCGTAAGCGAAGTGTCTCGGACGACCCAGGACCGCCGGTCTTGGAATGTCAGGTGCCCAGCCAACAGTGCTTGCCTCCCAAGAAGAGGCACAAACTGATGTTCTCCAGCCAGACCGCGCCCACTCTGGAACCAATGGGTCTCGGAATCGGAGGTCAAAGTTCACCTTTGCCCGTGCCTGTGCCTGAAAAGCGGAAGGTTGGACGGCCACGGAAACGACCTCTTCCAAATATGAAACCAACTGCTACTAACACAGGTAAAGAGTTTTTAGATATTTTCTTATTAAAAGCTAATATCTATTATAAAATGCAATAGCACTAGCAATGTCAAAATTTACCGTAAAAATGCTCATAGCCTATGTTACAAAATGCTTATACCTGTGGTCCAGGTATATGTTTGACGGTTCTACCATTCTACATCATTTCCTGCTATGGTAAAATATGCTTTGATTTACATCAAGATTATTATATGACTTGGTGAAAGATTCCTGCAATGATGTTGAGCAAGAACTAATTATTAAATATGTTTCCATGATTTTCTGTTCAAATTTAAATTAATTTGTAATATAGGAAATTAGGATAAAACCCAACCTTATTTTTTCTAGTGATCATAACATTTCAAACTCTTACCGCTACGATTATTCAATGGAACAGGCCCCTGTCCATTTAAGTGACCTAAGTTTATTTAGAATGTTACAACAACATTTTGTTGGGTTAGATCATAGATGTCGGATATATAGTTTATTTTATTACACTGTAAAAACGTGTCCCATCCATGCTATCCCAACTGGGCAACAAGTTTTAACCTATTCCATATCATTCATCCAAATCATGTGTTACCGTACTGTTTTTACTTTTAATTGTGTTTTTTTAACAGCACAACAGATATTGATAGCACACCATATGTTGAGATTGATTTTACTCCCTAAATAGTACATATAACTACAATTATTTATTAGACAGTGTTAGACATGGAATTTGACAAATATGGCATTTATCATGAATTTTTCAAAATTGATTGCTCAACTTTAGCATGTCCATTGATTAATAATTTATTCACAGACATCAATTGATCAATACTGCCTTCGAATGTATCTTGTTCTCATTAACTTGTCAACAATCCAGCTAAGCCATATAAAAAGAGGATTGCTTGTAAAAGAAATTGCCGCAAACAATTCCATAATGGAATCTCTGACCTAGTCTTTTGAGCAGATATCCTAGGCCTTTTAGTTAATTATGTCATTTTCAAGCCTGTCTTGCCTGCTGACCCGATTGCCTGGGAGGACAATTCCAGTGCTTGTTAGCTGGCGGTAGGTTTCACTCACTGATGGTGATTTAGATAAGAATATCACTGGGAGTCTAGGAATAGTGAAGACCCCGGGAAAGCTGTGCTGGCATTTTCATATTGATTCTTGTGGGGATAATGACTCCACTCGTCCCAAAACCGATCAATAAACACGGCCGCCACAGTGAGAAACGGTCCTGGCGAAAGTGTGTTTGATATGTGTGTTACTGTGTATTGATTGGTCATGCTTTTAACAACCTCTGCATAGCAAGTGGATTCTTTTGACCCATCAGACGTGGGCTGATATCATTTGTCATACGAGCCGGTATTATAAATACAGAGATAATTTACATGAAATCTGATCTGTATTGCGATGCTTCAGTTACCCCGAATGGCATTTAGGACCTTATTGATGATAATATAAATTGTACGATGGATCAATGAATGGCTAACATGTAATCTATAAAACTATACAACAGTATACATAATATATTCATCCGCTGTGTATCCCATTGTGTCTTGTATTGATTTGACAGGTTGATAGCATTTGCAGATGTTGATTGTACCGACTAACAATTATTGTAGTATTTATTAATTCCATTAATTGCAAACCTAAACTACAGTGATGTGCCAAAATATTAATCGTAATTTGAGCTAATTGAAAATGTATCCTGTTACTTAAAAAAACAAAACTTGTCTGGTGATTTATGTTCAATCAGTCAATTCATCAGTTTCTAATATATTTTAATTAATATTTACATCTTGTTATTTCAATCAACGACGGTAAATGTTGATTTCTACATTAATTGTTGTTGCCACTTGACTAGTGAAGCTGAAACTGTATGTTTCCAATATTGCCATCCAATTTAATTTCCTGGTTACCACAGCTGTCGTATTGGACTGTTGATTTTTTTTTTATTAGTTGAGCTATAATTTATAAATGCATTAATTTATGATATACAATTTACTATCCATCAATCCATGATACAGAAGTTTCTGGAACCAACTTTTGTAAATGGACTATGATCATAATGATGATAATAATATATAGACAGTAATTTAATAGCATAACAATCCAACACGATTGAAGTTAGCATCCATACTTCCCAAAATTAATTAACACATTATCAAATAAATGTTGAATATAAAATCTTACAAATTTCAGTTTTGTTTATACCTTGACGTGATCAAGAACATGCATGGGAATAAAATGCTGGCATTTTGAAATGTTGTACAATTTTGACACCTATTACTTGTAAGTAGTTTCCTGTTAATTATCAATATATTTTTACAATAAAAGTTGTAAGAGCTATTTCCAAATGATCGACATGAATAACGTGTTTATTTGCAGGTGCTGACAGGAATGTGTTCACTCAAGTATTTTCTAAGACTCTGTTAGGAGGAGATTCAATCTCACCATGCTCTCACCCCCCAGAACTGTCCATCCAGACCCAGGGGCCGTTGTCATCGGCCCTAGGTAGCTCCAGCAGCAACTCCATGTCCCCACCCCTCCTAGACATCTCCTCCTTCGTGGGCAGGGACAGTGCGACGTCCGACAGTTCGTCCCTACAGTCACCGACAAGTACCAAGGCAGCAAAACACACCTCTATTTTGTCCGACTGTAGCTCAAGATCTCAATCAACAACAATACCAGAAAAATCGAAAAAACAAATAGTGAAAAAAGAAACAATTCACTGTGGAAAATTGACTAAAAGTTGTGCAAGTGAGGAGAAGAAATCTTCGAAATTGAAAACTCAGAAGGCGCCTGAAAAGGCTGCTTCTGAGGTTGTGTGTCATGACAGTCAATCTGTTAGTGCTGTGATTTCTGATAGTGACGATGTGTGCAATACCTCCGTGGATAGTGTCGACGATGCTATTGATTCTGTGATAAGAACTGTGTGTTCAGAATATGAGCCATTACCTTCACCAACGCATAAGAAGAAGAAAAGATTATCTCTTGACAAAGACGGAAAAGGGAGAAGAGTCAAGCGACAGCTAGATATGAATGATACTGATAGGTGAGTGTTCATTCTTTACATTTCTTTACATTGCTTTACATTGCTTTAATATAACATTAACAGTCTGTTATATGTATTATATTCACGTTTCAAGGTCAATTATTGTCTGTTATTGTTTTATTTTATATACATTATTATATGATTATTTTTATTATTAATTAATAGATCTATCATCTATTATTAATGTATTTATTATTTATGATTCTTGGTGCAAATGGGTAAAACAAAACCTGCAGCAGTGGTTAACCTCACAGTTACTCACTAAGTCGTTGTAAATCAAATGAATGTGTTCAAATTTGAAATTATTTAAAACTATCTTCTTTAGTCAGTTAGAACATTTTACACTACATACATTTTTTTGCTGTTTAATCCAGCTTTTACAAAGACCCGGTATGCTGTATTTAGTTTTTGAAAAGACGTTTAGCCTGTTGGGATTTTGTGTGGGTGTTGACATTACACTCATTCATGTACAACTTCACGACTATAATTTCTCAAGGGATGCCGTATTGCATTTCATCAGTGTTTTGTGTGGGTGGCTTGCATGTCATTTTCACACCTATGAGTCTGCTCATACAGTATTATGTTTCCATGATTCTCATAAAATTTGTAATGGTGAATTATTCAACCGTGTTGCTATGAAATATAAGTTTTCAGTATTATTCGTAAATGGGTGAAGTTGTGTGAGTGGGTCCAAAATAAAATAATTATATAATAGAGCTGATATATGAGAAGGATTGATACAATCTGATATTTGAAAGTTAAAAAACTTTTGTGCAAATTTAATCTTTTTGGACAATAATGTATTTAAGAAATGAATGTTGAGTCATCAGGTCATTAGCATTCATTGTGCCATGAAGCTAATGGGTCATACAACTAAATTCCATGATGTGCTAATTATAATGACAGTCACTGAAAACAGCAGACAACAAGTTTGGATAACAAGACGTTTTTATAAGAAATTATTCAGAGAACTTAACTATGCAGTAACTAAGTGTGACGTGACATGACACTTGAAGAACAATGATACAACGACTGAAGAACAATCGTATGACGACAGAAAATAAATCACCCATTATACTGAAAGATAATGACCTTGACTTTAAGGTCCTATGAAGTTAATCACTTCTAGTTCTATGACGTTCATTGAAGGGCAGATACCGATACTGTCATAATTTATTAATGTTGTCACATATGTGTGAAATATTCCCGATGTGATGTACCATAATCTAATCAAAATATGGAACATCTAACCACAAGCTGTGTATGATGTAATCTAACATTCTTACTGTGACTTAGTCAAAACACCAAGAATACGTTGTGAGATGTTCGTTATAATATAGTAATTTATACAGTAATTTCTCTGTTTCTAGTTCTTAAACTATTAAAAGAAATAAAGTTACTCTAGAAAACCAGAGTTTTATGTTTCAAGAACATTCACTGTAACTAAAAGCATGTGTGTATCGTTATTTTCTCATCAGCAATGCCCTCTACTTGAAAAAATAGGAAATTGGGCGTCCTGCACATGACCTGTCAATACACTTGTTTGGTAAACCGAGATGAGAAATGAATTTTCTAGATAAAACTTGCAGATGCCCCCACGAGGAGCTCTTTGTCCAGTACTGCATGCTTTTATTGTGAATGAAAACACCTGCTAAGAGGCCGGCTCTCTTGTTGTCAGACCGTCCAGCGATGAGGAAGAACAAGCTCCGGCACCTGTGATAAGACGAGCCGACCCGTCCCAGCCGCCCAGGAAGCGATACCAGCGAGTGGGACTCTTCTCAGACTTCTACAAAGACGCTGAGTGAGTATACAGAGCTCTACCAAAACAAACTTGCCAAATGCTTCTGGACCCAAATTTGTAGGATGGACAGACGCTGCCGTTGTAATAATGTTCCGAGGCTGATTTTATTTATAAGTATCCTGGGAAGTCGTTTGTCGAGCATTTGGTTTCAGGGATGTCCTCATTGTTCCCGACCTATCAGGTGTGTTGTATTCACGGCCAGCGGGGCATGACAATCTCTCCAGGACGGTCATTGTCCCTCCTCTATGGGGGGAGTTGATATGTGGCGGATAATATTCAAGCACTTAGTGAGTTGTATACCACGGTCTATTATCACAAGTTAAGTGCCTTTTGTACATACCATGCATTATGATGGTTCGTCAATAAATGTATGGGTATTCAATTATTTGGTGTTCCATATGCTAGATGTTATTATATATGGGTTGACGTTTTTGTGTGCGGAAGGAAAGATTAGATGATGGTATTATAAATGCTGTCAATTGATGAATTGAATGAAATAATGTAAACCTTTGTAATGCTTGAAACTCTGATTTTACAAAAACAGCTGCTGTTAACTATGCTTTTATGTCCGACATAAAAATAATATTGGTATTATTAACAATCGGGCATTACACAATTATTTTAAATTTGATTCAGCGAAAACATTAATCCTGATTTAATCACTGTAACTATACATTTCGTGATCAATATCAAGAAAAATTAAATATAATTTTTATTATCATAATTTTATTGGATCGTATTTCCCCGTAATAAATTTAATTATACCTGTATGCAACATGTTCAATATGAAAGGTGTTGCTGGTTGCCGGCTTTGTGCCGAGCTCCATTGATATGCTTAATTGACTGGAGACCCTGTCAATCTTTCAGCAGCAAACAGTAGCATTGTGTTAGAACCCCCACAGGCTAGGTGGGATGAACTACTCTTTATTGAGCTTGTGAACAGCAGATTGTTGGTGTTGGCTCCCCAGTAATTGACAAAGGCATTCAGCTGAGGGCATGGTAATCACGTGGGCATAATTACATCGCCTCAGCCTGTCTGTGGACAGGATCAATCTTGATCTCCAGCTTGTAGCTCCTTCATTGCCAATGAAATTGGATGATTAACTAATGATTCTTCACATGTTACTGTACTGTACTGTACTGTGAAATGTAGTTATCTGGCCAGCACCACTGACAGTAAATATTGGGGTGAAAGGAGGGGTGGGGGGGAGTGGTTTACAGCACAAGATATTGATCTTTGTAAAAGTGAATCATGGCTTCAAAGGTTAATTAACCCTATCTCTGCTGCATTAATCTGACATGACAGTCACAGCTCCAGCAGGGAAAAGGTTAATCTTCATCCTGGTGGAAATTATGAGATATACATCCTGCTGTGTTAGAGATGAGGAGATGTATTTATTTATTAATCTTGAATAGAGCCAATTTGTTGGACTTAATGATGGAGAATAATAATGAATTTTAGAGAAATATATTTCCATTGAGAATGATTGTGTTGCCATATTAACTTTAAATAATGGTGATACTGTAGTGCAGTTTCACCATAAGGAAATGCATGACTTGAAAGTTGAATCATGATTGCAGACAGAAATATCAATGAATCATGATACCAGTGAGTCATATATTGATATTTCTTGGCTCTTAACCACCTCATCTAGGTCGTCTTCACAATATCGTCTTTGCACTTGTGCTGTAATTATTGAATAATATCAATCCAATTATAAGACTCCAATTAGCCGTCTTAGCAAAATATAAAATCTATTTTTTCCGTAATTTAGTCTGTCCCAAATGTTTGAACATCCATTTAGCAAATATTACTGCAAGTGTCAATTGATAATTGTGATGATATGAACCTATTTGAATTAAACATATAGTTTATTTTCTAGTTGGCATCATGTCCATCCTTATTATTCTAATGCTCAATTGCTCAACAAACACTTTGTAAATTAAAATGGATATTAAATAAAATGTTGAAGAGAAATATTATAACAGTATTCAATATTGTTATAATTGTATACATATTGATTTTTACCCCAAATAGTACTCATTTGTTTCAAAATATTCCTGTGTAATTAACTTAAGAAGTAATGTGCAACTCTTAAGATTTCGTTATTGGATATTGTCACAAATGGGGTGAAAGATTCCCGCAGCGACATTAAACTCCATATTCACTCACTCAGTATTGGATATGCCGCACCATGTAGAATAAATACATAGCTATCTACCTCGTCGCAAATGGGTCAAAGATTCCCGCAGCGACGTTAAACTCCATATTCACTCCTATATCTACCTTAAACAATTACTTCAAAAGAAATTATTATTTCTGTTGTCCTCCATTATTATCTAAAACTTGATACCAATATTTGAACAGATGAAGCAGGGTAATTCAAACTCAAAGTTGATTTATTACATTAATTTACTGATATTTGTTTTCCAGGCCAAAGAAAAGATCTGACAATGTGCTGAAGTCCAAAGATAAGCTGGTGTATGTCCGAGAGGAGCATAGCCACGGCTTGCTACCCCCACCTCTACACGTGGGCAAACACATCAGACAGAGCACCACAGAGTTCACTCTGCCTTACGACATATGGTGGATGCACGTGAACAATGTGGTAAGTTACCATCAATATCCAATTTGTGTGCATATTCACTCACTCACTCGCTCACATTCAGTTTCTTATGATACATGTTATTTCTTTCTTGGCATACTCAAGTAGGTCCAATAGGAATAATAGGAATAATGTCTCCATAGGCCTTATGTTAATGGTGGTCAAATCTGTAATTTTCAGGGGGTGCTTTAACATTGCAGATTTTCAAATAACCACCAGGACCCCCTTCATTTTGAACACTCTTCTATGTCCTGCTTTGCCTACAATGCCCCTATTGATAAGAAAATACATTATGAGGATATCAAAATATTTCTCTGATTCTGTCTCAAGACGATCCTACTGATGGATTTAATGCTAAGTCTGGAATCTATGTTGATGACTTTCACATCCTTTGCTTTTCTGTTTATAATAACTACATTTGAATTTTGATGTTTTTTCTAGCTTCCAAAGCGTGAGGAACCAGCCCAGAAGTATAAGAAAATTAGAAACAGTAAGTAATATTCTTTCTCTTAATTTACATGCAGGATGTTGTTTCAAAGCTCGTCGCAAATGGGTGAAAGATTTCCGCAGCGACGTTAAACTCTATATTCACTCATTGTTTCAAAGCTACGCCAGTCATCAATCGAAGTAAGCTAATTGCTGGTTCAAATACAACCAGTTCGATACCAAGTGTGCTAATAAAACTTGTTCTACTTCAATGTTTTTAGATGTGTATGTGGATTTCAAGCCAAATGCTGGGAAGAAACCAGAACCCCACTACTGCCAATGCAAGAAACCAACAGATCTGAAGGAGAAGGCTTGTGGTGAAGATTGTCTAAACAGGTAAATAAAGATTTAGTTTTTTTTGAAGTGTGTTAAAGTTCTTAAAATATATGAAGGGAGACTACTCTGATTCTCATCAATTTATTACATAGAGAAAATTGGATTTCAACAGTAAACTTTGTGTGCTTTCAAGTATTTCACAGATGTGTTTGTTACAGAATTGTCATTGTGTATGGATGAACAATTTCTGCAGCAACATAAAACATTAAATGTAATTGTTACAGAATTGTGATTGAAGTTTGATTTCTACCTTCTGTGCCTGATGATAGCGTGTGGTGTTTGTTCCAGAATGGTGTTCACTGAATGCAGTCCCAACAGTTGTCCGTGTGGGGACCACTGCTCAAACCAGCGTCTACAGCGGCACGAATGGATACCAGGATTGGAGAAGTTCATCACTGAAGACAGAGGCTTCGGGATTCGGACAACCTGCAAAATACATGGAGGTCAGTGGCCCTGCTGGATTAACCACAGACTCTGCTCTTTAGGGCATTTTCGGTTGCCTCCAGCATGGAGAGGGTTAAAATTCACTCACAGTTTGTCAATAACTGATTGAGTTGCTGTTTCATGTATTATTAGATTTGGAGCCAAAAATAATAATTGCTGGGACTTAGCATTATTTCTGACACAACCATCATAGGATGCACTATTTGTAATGTCATAATGCAGTTACCATCCTTGAGTCAACATTTCTGACACAACCATCATAGGATGCACTATTTGTAATGTCATAATGCAGTTACCATCCTTGAGTCAACGGTGTAAGTGTCATCCTGCCATCGCAAATAGGTGAAAGATTCCTGCAGCGACGTTAAACTCCATAATCATTCCTATCATAAACTGAAAAGCCATGATATCAGGCCCCAAGATTACAAAACTCGCAGTACGAACGATTTCATGCTCAAGCTCATATTTTATATGGATATTTGTGATTAGAAATCGTACTCGGATTTCGTGATTTTTGTGGCCAGGAAAGTAATCTTGAAAGCAGGTGTATGCCACAATTGAGCATGGTTGTGTTGGTGTACAGGTAACTTCATCCTGGAGTACCTGGGAGAGGTGGTCAGTGAACAGGAGTTCCGGCGACGCATGATGGACGAGTACTCCAAGGAGCGGCACCACTACTGTCTCAACCTGGACAGCGGCGCAGTCATCGACGGCTACAGGATGGGAAACATCGGCAGATACGTCAACCACTCCTGCGAACCCAACTGTGAGATGCAGAAATGGTAATAACAATTTCCACTCATGATTTTCTGTTTGAACAATATGTCACGGTGTACGATAGTTATGTAAAATACTTTTGAAATTTTGTTTGCAATTACAATCTTAGATTTATTGAATTTATTATTTTTTAACTTTTTATTAATTTTGGTATTTTTGCAATTGTTTTGTACTAAAAAATTAGAAGTAGAATATTTGCTATTCTTTATTTTCCAATTACAACGATGGCATCTTCTTGTGTTTCAGGAATGTGAACGGTCTATACAGAATGGCCTTATTTGCTCTTCGTGACATTAAAGCAGATGAGGAGCTTTCCTACGACTACAACTTCCACTCATTCAATGCAGAAACACAGGTACGTAGGACTGGCTTTGCAGAAATATAAAGGCATAAACTGAAGTTCTATAGCTCGCTTGCAAACAATAAATATTTTGTTGAATACTGTGACGTTGAAAATATTACTGATTGATGTATTTATTTTGCAGCAAACCTGCCGGTGTGGTGCTAAGTCGTGTAGGGGAGTGATAGGTGGGAAGACGCAACGAAATGGTCAGTGCAAGGACAAGACATCTGGTTCTCGTCCTGTTGGCCGGCCGCCAAAAGACAAACGAAAATCTAAAAACAAACTGAAGAAGTTGAAAGAAAAGGTAACAATAGTTTTTCTTCTCAAATGGATCTATTAGTGATGATAAAAAGTACACTTTTGAACTCAAATTATATTAACTCTCCCTGCTGGATTAGGCACAGGTACAGCCCTTTAGGGCATCACCGGTTGCCTTCAGCATGGAGAGGGTTAACTTATAAATGATGATGATGATTTAATTTTAAAAATAAATTAGAGAAGAGAGGGACGGGAAACAGGTTTTCTTTTCCTTTTTTCCCCATGTTTCTAGGCATTGGCACTGTTTTTCCATGTAGGTATATTCAATTATTTGTGTTTGTCCTTTCAGCAACAGAAACAACAGCTTTATCCAAATAGTGCTAATAGAATCATCATCCATACTGTGATAAAACCCATGTCAAACCGAGAGCGGTGCTGTGCCAGGAAGAAGAGCATCTTCCTCCTGAGAAACATTGAGAAAGTCCGGCAGATCAGGCAGAAAATGCAGCTTCACGAACGTGAGAAAGAGGCAGAGAGAGAGGGTTACCGGGATCAGGGACTTGTTAATGCAGGTAAGAGTTGTATTTCTGTAACACGACCACATTGATCTAACCCCAGTTGTCTAGATGGGTGTTCAACAGTGCTGCCATAAAACTGACAAGCCGTGATATAAGTGAAAGATTCTTGAAGGCTACTCAAACCCTTCTAGAGGCTCTACCCCCAAAAAAATCAGAGCGAACAGTAGGGGGAGCATTTTTCTTCCCATGACTACATTTCTTACTTATGTCAAATATTGTACATGAAATAGAGAGTGTCCATTATTGTGTATTTGTTTTAGAAGAGTTGTATGAGTCTTACTGTATTTTTTGTATTTTTTTTGCAGATGTTTTCTTGACGCAGTTGAAAGACCGATCAGTAAAAACAAGGTAAGATCGTCTTCAATGTGGCATCTTCTAAAATGTATTGGAAATATACTTGTACTTCTCACAAGTTTTCATCTTTCTTTGTCAAGATGCATCGATAAAGAAAATTAATATTTTAATTTGTGTTGCAGAATGGTGGCATTTGCAGAAGAAAATCCTGAATTACAGAAGAGATGCAAGCTGGTGAAGATATTTTTGAGAATATATGACATCTTGACATCTTACAAAGGTAAATAAATATATTCTCATTCTTTTCACTAATGCCATTTATAGATATGCATTGGTTACCTTGCTCAGAATTAATAACATGTGCAGTAAAATTTGACCAATAAGGTTAAATATGTCCATTCAGGATTTGTAAGTTCTTTATTATGCTCAGAATTGTATTTAGATGAGTCTTGCAAGTGAATAGGTGAAAGATTCCGCTGTGACGTAAAATATTAGTTGACTTACTTGCAAGTGGATACATATTGTAAATTTGCTTCCTTTTTTTCCAGACGAGGATGGAAACCTGTTATCCACTCCCCTCATGACATTACCGTCCAGGAAGAAGCTCCCCGACTACTACAGGATCATAGAAGACCCCATAGACCTGCAGATCATTGGGAAGAACATGACAAAAGGATACTATTCAGATATGGAAGCGCTTGATACGGACATGAATAAGCTGTTCAAGAACGTTGAGGTAAGTGGGTGAGATAGATGATTTCTGAATGCTAATTGGCATGCAATACAACTGTTCATGGAGATGTTCTGTGAACATTATTGTGTTAATTTTACCATTTTAATATTAATTTTGTATGATTAAATCGTCGTAAATGGGTGAAAGACATTAAACTCCATATTCACTCACTTGTATAATTAAAAGGGAGATAAGAATGTGTATGTGTTTTACTTGGTGCATGACATATGGAAAATTGACATAGTTTAGTAGCTACTGTAAATCATGAAATTAATGCGAGCAGAATATTAATGCGAAAAATGCGACCACCGTATTGTCGCATTTAATTGCTGTGTGTTAAAGTGCAGGACTTTGAATACTTATAATAACATATTATACTATCTATCTATATAATAATACTATAGTATTATCAATAGTGATATTGATAGCTTGTGCTGTCTGAACTGTGGCAATGCAGCTAGCATTCTTGGTCTGTCAGTACCAGCCAGTTCTCGCAGGTATTCTACAACATTCAGCACATCAGCACTATGAATGTTGATTTCCATTTGCCCTAAATTGACAAGCAGTGATAGAAGTGAAAAAAATCTTGAAATTGGCTATAAACTTGAATATAGCTATAGCTATAGTTGTACTGTATGTTTTGTCCAATCCTATGTTACAGAATTACTGTGGCAGAAAGACGGACATGGGAAAGATCGTAAGCAAGCTAAGGAAAGTCTACTGTCAGGCAAAAGCCGAAGAAACATCTGGGTTGGAGAATATACTTGGAGAAGACAGTGCCTCGCAGTCACAATCACAGTCACAGTCACAGTTACTACCCCCAGAACTAGAGCACATGGACACAACACTGGAACTTAAATCTAATCCACACATCATGCCAGTTGGAAGTGAGTATCTTGTCAACATGTGGATCCATCCTGCAACAATCTCTGAACAACCCTGTACATTAATTACATAAATCACTGACTTTATTATATAATAGCTAAGGTGATTGATCTAACAACCCTATAGTAAAATTCTCAATATTGTTCTGGAAAAAAAATTAGTTGTGAATCATTCAGGTTTTTTATTTAATAAATTGTTTTCATTGTATAATCTTTACAGGATTATTTTGGTAATTATACACACCGTAATAATAACCTAATAATCTAAAAATAAAACAAATCAAAATAAATGTCACTGCCTAGCTTGCAAATGTGTTATATTGATACCAAAATATTCTCTCTGTGACGTAAAGCACTAATTCATTTATTCATTCCATAGTTCCACCAGGAAGTGAAAACGAGGAAGAGGTGATCAGATGCATTTGTGGGATCTTCCGAGACGAGGGACTCATGATCATGTGTGAGAAATGCTATGTAAGTAGTACTACCTCCAAGAAGTAAATGATATAGTTTTTAATATTGTATTATGCTAGTTTATGAACCCCAAAACACAAGAAATTATACTATTAAAATGTTTATCGTTTTGGCTTTTAAGGGCATACCCTGTTACCTACTTACTGCTAGGGATCACCGACCTGATATATTAGTGGTCTTAGGTGATGATAAATCTCAGATTGTATCAGGGTAGATAACCCATGATGTTACTTGCAGATTTGGCAGCACTGTGACTGTATTGGAGTCTCTGGCGATGTGGAGCAGTACTTGTGTGAGATCTGTGAACCCAGACCATACGACAAGGTATGCTACAGTCAGTGGTAGTGATAAATACTAACGTAATTTTTCAATTGGGAAAATAATCATACCTTTTTAGTAGGATTTGCTTTTGGTCATATATAGCTGATTTTTTGTTGTTGTATTTTTATAATTGGAGTCACTTTCTAGACTCTTTCACTAATCATTAATTCATTCACCTATTCATTCTTTCACTTGCAGGATTTAATTTTTTTCATCACTCTTTTTGTTGTTGTTGTTGAAATCTGCTTTTATAAAAAAAAACAACTTATTCATGTTCTTTTATATATGTATTTTTGTCAACAGGAGATAAAACTGGTTCCACAGCCACCCGACGCGACACCAGGCTGTCTGTACTTCATGACTTTGATGAAGGAGGACATGCAGATCGCTATTGGGGAATGCGTCTACCTGAACCGCGAGTACAAGCGCGGCGACGGGGCCCCAGTCAGGTCATCCACACGTCTCCTGTCCAACATCAGTCCTGACAAACTGGAGATCTTCAGAATAGAGCAGCTGTGGATTGATGAGAAGTGAGTTGTGCTCAATATGGTCAATATGGTGCTTGCTGCATAAGTGTTGAATTGGTCCTATTCAAATGTCCATATTTAAAAATAACGCAATTATTGGACTGTCAAAATGTAGAAATTACTAAAAATGTCATAATTTATCTTTATTTATTTTTTCCACAGTGGGGAGAGATACATTCTTGGACATGCCTACTTGAGACCCAATGAGACATACCATGAACCAACCAGGAAATTCTTTCACAATGAGGTACGCTACAGCGATTCTTTGTCATGCAATTATATCTGTTATATATCCGTAACAGAGTTATTCTTATGCTTTTGTTGTACAAATTCAAGATTTTACATTGATGATCTTTACCATAATTTAAAAAAAATATGATATTAATGAAAAATGTGTTTTAACTTGCATAACATTTTACTAATTTACAGGTATTCAAGTATCCCACTCTGGAGATTGTCCCCCTTGAGTCTGTGGCGGGTCAGTGCTGTGTGATGGACCTCAACACTTATTGTAAGGGCAGGCCGAAAGGCTATCGGGCTGTGGACATCTACGTGTGCGAATACCGAGTGGACAAGACTGCCCACCTCTTCCACAAGTTGTCTAAACCTAGGTAAGGATGCGCCAATGATGTCAAGAACCACTGTTAACATCTGGCTCACATTACACAGAACATTTGATTTGATGTTATGTACATTTTTGCAGGTTTGCAATCAACACTAAAAACTACTGCTTTGACCGATACGCTCAGAAGCTGGTGCCCAAGAGAACTTACTCGGTATGTACATATAAAAATGTGTGTGCCACAACTGTCATAATAATCCATATCAGATCAGGCCCCAGGATGATGAAACATTTTTTGTACTCGTTCACAAATCCCCATTAAATTTGAGCTTGAGCATGAAATCATACTAAAAGGTTTCGTAATCTTGTGTGTAGGTGAACAATTCCTGCAGTAATGTTAAGCCACAAATCATTCTCTCTCTCATTGAAGATTCCTGTAGAAACATTAATAAACAATTCACTCACAAATTCACTATAAGCTGTATGTTTATGTCTGATTATTGACTACCCCACAGCCTCACGAAGTTCCCGAGCAGTACAAGCGACGCGGCCCCTGGGACAAGCAGCATAATAGCGGGGGAGTGAAGTCAGATGCGGGGGCAGCCTCGGGGTCCAAGAACGAGTGCGGGACCGGCAAAGTTGGCCGTCCTTCCAAAGCAGACAGCGAGAAGGCTCAGCAGGAGAAACGTCTGAAGAAGGACCGGGAATCTGATCAGGAGAGTGAGGAAGACTTGCCTCTCGCTAAAGTCAAAGAGATGAAGGTATGTTGGTGTTTTGTTTGGGTTGTGGCTTTAGCATTGTATAATGAATTTGCCAATCAATGTTTAAATGCTTCAAGCTTACAAGCATTTAGGATGCCAAATTAGACGAAAGAATCTTGAAAGCAGCTCTAAATATTCCTGCTGCGACATAAAACATTAATTAATCGATTCATTCTGTATGTTTCATTACCGTTCAAGTCAAGTGCTTTTCATCTGACGTGCATGATATTCCTGTTTCAGAAATTGGAGAAGAGAGATCGCTTGAACAAACTGTTACTACAGTTGCTGAGCAACATTCCCGGGAAACAGAAGATTGACATTACGTATTTGTTGGACGAGGGCTCAGGGAAAAGACCACGAAAGAAACCACAGACTCATTTCTGAAGTGTAAAATTGTGATGCCAGCTTGACTTTTGATGGCTTAATAACGAATACAGGCATTCTGCTTTTCAGTCTTGCCTAATTGTAGAGATTCTATTTATTGGGGAATGATCAAGTATTGCACATGCAATCTAACTGTTTTTCGTGCATCAAATGCAGAAAACAGTTTCAGATATTCAATAGGGCTGATCATGGTACCAAAAAGACTTGCATGTTAAGTTTTTGTCTTGTTACCAAAGTTAAGGTAGAAATTTATTGTAATAATTCTGGCGTCAGTACAATGAGTTCCTTGTGGAATACAATCCAATATTTTTTTCAGGAACATTCTGTAGATGATGGTAGATTAGTTAAGGTATCAAATGTTACGTCTTGAAAGATTTCAAGCATGCAATGAATTTGAATGTATTTGTATATACGAACCATGACTCAGTGCGACTGTTACCTGTTATTTCTGTGGATGACTAACCACTACTTAAGTGCCATGATATTTCAATTTGAAACCTAAGTGCTGTTTAGTGTGGTGAAGAGATTGTTGGAAGATTATGCAGTTTTGTTTTTTGTTAATGAAATACGTACACAGATTAGGGAGGGAAACATAAGCTTTGGAATTAAATCAAGGTATTAGTTAAATAAGCTTTTATCAGGACAATTGTATTGCCATTTTTCTTAAAGTTACAAATTAAGTTTGTTACGTTTTATTACAATCTTTGTTATGGATGTTCATATTCATGATAACATTAATTACTTCTGTGTTGATTTTTGTTCTCGAATTGAAAGTTTTAATTTTTAGCTTATTTAAAAAATAATTTTATGAGTATAAATGATATCTCCTATTGTTGGACATAATGAATTTTCAGTTTTATGTTGACATCCGTGTAAGCTACGCTCCCTCCTGTTTTGATCAAATTTCATCTACTATGTTGACAACTTATTGACAGGGAATAGTAGTCAACACTTTTCATCATCTTGAGGTGAAACCAATATTAGGAACATTTCAAGAAAAAGTGCTGATCTGAGAGTGTTTTTGTTATGGATATGCTTTAAAATGTTTTGTATGCGCAGTAGGTCAATATGATTTTTAATGTACTGATTATTCGATGAATAATAGGTATTTCAACTACAAACTAGTGCACTATTTCAAGATATGTTTCTATAGAATCTCTTAAGATAAGAGCATCAAGAGTATGTTCACAATTGTGAAATACACACCACATTACACATTATTTACCGAAAGCATAAATAATCAAACTACACCTGAAAGTCTTCAATTAATATTTCAGAAACAATTATCAGTTTTTAAGACATTGCCAAATTATGTAAAATATTCATATTTCATTTGCTTTTCTGCAGATTTATCTCAGAAAGTAATATGTCTGCATGTTCTCTTGGACTATCTATCTCAATCTCATTCAACTACATTGTGAAGAAGAGATTTGTGAGATATTCTGCCACTCTAGTATTGATTATTTATTATGTTTACTGTTAGAAGTGTGTTCACAAGCTCTTAACATTGCTAAGAGTATCTCTTGTGTTCAAGTGCTCCAATACTTACAAAACACAATATTGTGATAATCCTAAATCCATAAAGAAATCCCAGATATTTGCTTGGTGCTTCCAACTATTAAACTGCCTGTGTTCCAGTCCTGGGTGGCGTTCCACAGAATGATCGTAGCACTACGAACGTTTTCGTTCCTGTACTTTTACGTGGAGTTAGGACTCTCGTAGCCCTGTGATCAAACCGTGGAAAGATGTGCCAGGATTTTATTTTGCCTAGAGGAAATGTAAGAAATGGCTTCCTAATGGTGCTGGTATTGCCACACATTTGCTTGACCAGTCTATGTCAAGCTTATTATAAGACTGCCTATGGGTGAAACATTCCCGGTGCAGCGGAAAGGATCTACATGATACTGAGTTATGGTAAGCATCAATGAGATCTCAGCATCTTGATTTAATTATTCAAAATCAGTTCATTTTCAAATAAAACATACCATAATTTTGTGCTTATCTGTTCAGTTTCTGGTCACTATTTTATAAGTGTCACATCCTGTTTGTCAATGATCATTGTTCATAAACAGTATCTCTTCTGATGTAGATAATATGCCTAATGTTTGTTTGTCACCTTTTGAGAAAAGTGACCATTGTCTAATCAAGAAACCACAACTTTACCAAATGCAGTATATTAGAAAACTATAATAAACAGTGCAGTAATTTTTCAAATAATCATTTTCTCTCAAACCCTATCTCTCAAACCCTATCTCGTCACCTATGGGTGAAAGATTCCCGCTGTGACGTAAAACAATAATTCACTCACTCACTGAAACCCTATCCTCTGGTTTGTTATCCCTCCTATGTGAAAGTAAGCCCTAATTTATCCTTTGCTTATTACTATATTCATGTTCACTTGGCTGTGTTAACTGTATTTTACTTTTGCTGAACGGTAATGGTAATCGTGAATGTATTTATAATTTTTCTCTTGCTATCAAAAACAGATTACCTATGTTCTGCAAAATCAAGTATGTCAATGTACCAAGCCTGTTAGTGTTCATTTGAGTAGCGTCATTGCTCCTTGGGGTTGTGATAAAAAAAGTTTCAAATTTACTAGATTTAGCTTAAAATGAAAACTATTTTCCATGAGAAGATGATTGCACACACTTAGTTGATTTTGTTTATTATCCGACATAATAAACTTTGTAGAATTCTACCTTTGCATGTATTGATAATACTTACAATTGTAATGAAAGATGAAATTTGTTTAAGAACATATACCTGCATGATAGACTATTGTTTGCAGTGTCACATCCATGCTTTTAAGATTCTCCTATCTAAGGGAAGTAACTGTATAGGGCAGCAATTTTAGCATTACTAAATGTTCAAGTCATAATGCCTCGTTTTTATGTCCATACATGTATTTGACATGCAGTGAAATAGTTCAGATTTTAGTTCTGATTAGATTTATCATCTTGGATGTATAATTATTTTTATTATAATAACTTTTATCTTTAAACTTGTATTTATTGACGAGCGGCTTTCAGAAGCAGTATGGCCTTGCAATGTCTTCAAGTCTTATGAACAAGTCAGTAACTTTGGATGCTCTATTTGATAGAGGCAGAAGTTGCAGAGTCCGTACTCCGGTAGACTCAAGCCGAAGGGTAGCGAGTGTGTCTGGAAAAAGAGCTTGTGTGCGTGCGTGCGTGTGTTTGTGACCAGTTTGTGGTGTGTGAAAGAGCAATAACCTTATTCTATGCAATGGGAAATGTTTCAAAACATACCTCCCACATCGTTGTAAATATGTTTGTTTTTTATCTTAAATATTGTTGACTTCACTAGCTGAAGAATGCAGTTGTGCTGACACGTATATAGCGATGACGTTGGTGCAAGCTTTGTACATATGCTGCCGCAGTAACTGGAGCCTGCAGCTTATTTAAACCATGGGAGGGTAAAAAAAATAACAGAATCAAATTCAAAGATTAGTTGTTGCTGTTCAAGGAAAAACAAGAGTATCAAATACTCGGCTGTATATCTGTATCTATAATGTATTATACGTACGTTTTACTTATTCCTGCAGTATTTCCTGACGAGGAGGGGACACTATATATGTGTGTGTGTGTTTGTGTGTGTGTGCGTTCGCCAGTTTGATAACCTCACCCGTACTTAGATCAATCATCGACTCGTCCCTGGAGGATGATCAGGATCACCTCTGTCTGTAAAATAATCATCACCCATCATCCCATCACCCATCATCACCATCTCCCCTGTCATTGGTTGTTTTGTAGATATCTATATATGTATACATCTCTTATATTGTACAATATATTATATATATACATACAAATGATCAATTTTTAACTTTACCAAATGTGTTCAGAAGCAGCTAAACCATTTATGTTTGCCAAATGCTTTCAGTTTTACTTTAGGCATGTATAATAATTATGTGTGAAAATTTGTATTTTAAGATTTCTTCGACATTTAAGTGTGTGAAGCAGATGAACAAAGCGCAAACACAATGTGATACTCCTGTAAGACTCGACATTATTTGTGTCATTTGTTGATCCTTTATTTTGTCAGTTACTTCAGTCTTCTGTGCACATTCATCACATATGAAGGTCATATCAAAGCATTTTGCATTTACTTCTTCTTTACTCATACGTAGAGTCAAGTATAGATTCATAAGGATTCAAACTGGATTGCCACTACACCAGATGTTAATAAAATCATAGTCAAAATATATGTGGACTTTGTCTTGTGTGATGCTTGGTCTACCACTAGTGGTTAACACAGCTAGGTGCAGTTGCCAGTACCTTTACATTGTGAGATGTATGTATGTAAAGTCCAGTGGAAATAAACAGTTTTGTGTTGCTGCATCTGGGAGTAGCAGAAGAACAGAGTGCCATCAAAATTGGTTAATGCGCCTACCGTAATTATGTTATGAATACATATCCAAACATTTGGATAGGATGGAGATTGTTTTAACGAACCAATATTGGGATTTTTTTTACCGAGCTGATGTTGAAATTGGTCATCTATTACATGTCTGAAGGTTTACCAAGAATCTTCTGAAACATATATAAAACTAGAACAGTATGTTGCAGAATGGATTTAACCCTGTTTCATAAGTACAATTTCATGCTCAACTCAAGATTTTGTTTTCAAATCTTCATATAAAATTGAAGCTTGAACATGAAATTGTAAAAAGTACATACAAATCCTGGGGTCTGGTATTCATGGCCAATGACAATTACTATGTCTAGCCATAACTGCTTGTTCTTCCAGGCTTTCCTCCTGCAATAAGCATGTTGTGGCCATCTACCTCGGGTGAACTCATTCTTCTAGACAGAATGGAAGCTGTACCAAGTTCATCAATTAGCCGTCAGTATAACGGCTGTTGCATGAATGTACACAGTAAGCATTTTGCAATTTAACATTCATAACATACAAGCAAATCAACATTGAAATTACTTTAATATTTCACAATATTCAACATAGAAAAAAAATGATGATAAACATGTACAACAAAATATTCAAACATCCATTTTCATCATGTAGATGATGGAAAAACAAATAAAATTTCCAACAAAAGTCAAATGTAAAATATCTATATCTATATTTATACACATGTACATATAATAAATATTGCACACAATTATTGCATATGGGGAAAAGTGATCATGTTTTGTCCAATATGAGTTATATTTCCTACAATAGTTTGATGAACATTTATTGCAGAAGGACTGCAGCATTAAAATGCACCAGTAGAACTAAAATAATGTAAATATTGCACAAGAAAGTGATGTTTCAGAAGTGATGATGAATAACATCCATTATGTGGAAACATGTGAATTTGTACATGATATATAATAGCACAAGTCTTGGGGGAAGTCGTTAACTAAATAACTAACCTTTGTGGACATATAAATATGTCTGCTTGAAATTAGTGGTGATTAATCAATAAACAAGTTATATAAAATCTTCAACACTGTTCTCCAGACGGTGATTCTGTGATGGTGTAGTTATGGTGGGAGAATAACAACTATGCCACACTGGAATTCAAACTCTGAACCTTCCGTTTTGTAGTCCGACACCGTATCTACTGAACTCGCTGAACTTTTCACGCCAGACTAACTAACGTGTAACTTTGCATAGTTATTGTGTTATGACAATGTTGTGTTATGGTGAAGTGATATCGTAATGTGTCATACAATGCAATTCTATGTACATGTCAATGAAGATATTATAACATCTCACAGCAAAAGATAAACCAAGGCGGAACTCGATCTAGTTTCTCATCATCCATATCCATATGTTGAACATATAGACAAATTATCATCTGATGTTGAAATCTGTACTTGATTAATGATAATAAAGTCTGCTGATAGTCTCTCATTATAGACTAAACATTACTCATATTGGGAATTAAATTAGAGATTATTTTACCAATCTCATGAATAACAGCTTCAGAAGGTTAAAAGTTCCTACTCACCCAGCAGCTGATCCATTTCTCCTAATGTTAAAGGCATCCTACGGACTAGTAGTAAGTTCATGTTTTGTTATTTATATCATTATTGATGCAAGTATGTTTGAAAGTTATAAATTCTAATATAAGATGTCTGTGTTAAAAATATTTTTAATCTTAAACTTTAATTCAAATAATCCTCGACAAAACTAAGAGAAACTTCACAAATACTGCTGTATTTTGCATGAAGATTGCTAGCCAATGTAGGATTTGAATTGACAGAAACAGCCAATATACCATCGAGGTATTACCAAAGCTACCATATGAGCATATCCCAGATTACATCTGTTCAAGCTTATTGTAAGTAGAAACATATACTACAAACGTAATCTACACATAATAATGTATGAAACTTTACATGTAAATAAATATACAAGGAGTCATGAAGATAATGATATCATGTGATACGATGGAATGTAAGTAGAAAAAAAAATTTCACATTTCGGCGACACTTCAACTTTATAAATGTGTATCAGCAATGTCAATTCTTTTGGTTTCATATCGCTCGAGTCTGTCCGAATTTTCCGAGTTTTCTTCGCTGTGAGACACTTCACTTGGAGCAAAGCTGCCTCCGGCTTTGAGCGCGTACAAGAGTTCGTCGAAGTCTCGGTCCTCCATGTCGCTGTGGGAGGGTGGGCTGATGATGGACATGGGAGGGTTGATGTACACTTGGGACGGAAGAGCTCGCTTCACTGTCATCTGACTCCTCGTCCCTCCGAGAGAGTCGCGCTCCCACGCCTGTTAAAACATACCGCAAACAAAACTATAAAAGTTGCCGTACAAGGCAATAAAAACAATACAAGAGACACTAACTTAAAAATTGAAAAGCCTTGAAAAGCCATTTTCACATAATTAATATGAAATTCACATTACTCGTATAAGTATACAACAATCATTGCTCAATCATGTAGCCGTGTGATATATTGCTCCTACTGGTCTTGGCCAGAGGGGTTACCCCTTTGGCGCAGTCGGTACAGCATTGGAGTCGCAATCCAGAAACTCGGGTTCGAATCCCAGGATCGGCACAGTCTTCGGTTATACTTTACCTCGTGAAGCAATGATGCTCGAGAGCCTTTGAGACTGGCTGGACCTGGGGAGGGGTGGTAGTTGTAGTGAGGGATAGATAACGGAGGGACGGACTCGAAGTCGCCGACACTGACAGCGTAGCTGGCTTTGCGTGCGTTGGAGTACGGCATGCAGGGGTTACGTAGGACACCGTACAGGATGAACACCATCAGACCCTGGAAGACAAGGGTTAATAAAAGGGTTAAATGTCAATGTTATGAGGAGACACCTGCTTGAATCAAAGAATGAAATGAACGATTTAATGTTTTACGTTGCAGTGGGAATAATTCACCCATAGGCGATGGCAAAGAATTAAAACTGGAGTCCCTACTTTCATCCAAATGACAAATCTACTTGACAAAATGCCATCTGTATTTCCTATGATAACAAATGTAATACGGTGGGTTCGTGATTCTCACCAGCAGGATGTCGAAGACACAGAAGAGGATGATCATCCAGAGCTGTCCGTACACCATGTGAAGCCCCGCCCACAGCCACGTCAACACCAGCAGCATGTACACAAACAGCAGCATCTTCACCTCTGCGGAAACACCACGCATGTCATAAAACAGCACACTATCAGCACACTATCAGCACAGCACACTGTCAGCACACTATCAGCACACTGTCAGCACACTGTCAGCACACTATCAGCACACAGCACACTATCAGCACAGCACACTATCAGCACAGCACAGCACACTGTCAGCACACTATCAGCACAGCACACTATCAGCACATTATCAGCACAGCACACTGTCAGCACACAGCACACTATCAGCACACTGTCAGCACACTATCAGCACACAGCACACTATCAGCACACTATGAGCACACTATCGGTCTATATATAAATTATATGCATTTTATAAGGAATATTAACATTTTTCTATTCTGGACCTACAAAATACTGTCACTCACCAATCTTGTTATATCTGCCTCTGTAGATGTCATCATAGGACTCCCACTGTGACGACATCTGGAAGGCCTTCATGAAGATGACCACGATGACCACCAGCATCAGTAAAGCTGGCACGATGATGCCACCCACGGCTGCGTAACCATTGGTGATGAAGCAGCTGGAAAGATAGATTGTTTCACTCATAATTTATAGATCAAACATTGTAGCGAGCAATGTCAATGAAAGTCAGATTTTAATTGTGCTGGTAGAAATTAATATGGGTTTAGGTTTTTGTTCTTAATTTTTATTTCATGGTTATTTTTACTTGCAGCTACTTACATTTCATTATTATTGTTGACATCTCCATAGATGAAGTCAAATGGCAGCAGATATACATACTTGTACACGTTGTAAACTATGGCATAAAATGCTCCCACTATGAACAGAGGCAATCCTGGAAACAAAAATAAACATGTTCAAACACAAAATAAACTTAAAGGAGTACATTTTGTAGTATATATATTTGTTGTAACCAGTTATGTGCATTTAGTCATACACTAACAATGTTATACTTGATTAAGAATTGACCACCATTTTATGATTGTTCACTAAGTGCTTGTTAATCTTGTCAGAGCTTGTGACAATTCACTTTTATCATGTGACCATGTTTTAGCCAATCAGCAGCTGCAAAATTGTGTAAATGTCAAAGTAAGAAACTATTGTCAAATAACCTTGTAGTCTTCTTAATATAATTGTGCATTAACCCTCTCCTTGCTGGATTAGGCACAGGCACTTTAGGGCATCTCCAGTTGCTTCCAGCAGGGAGGGGGTTAATCAAGCTTGTCTGTTTTCCATTGATGTAAGCGTGGGGTGACGTTCTCTGTTGTACTGCTATCATCCTGCTATCATCGTTACCCGAAAATCAGATTAGGGGTATCTTCCCATTATGACTACTTCCCAGTTTGACTACTCCCAGTGACTACTGGCAAAAAATGGGGACTACTTTCTGTACATATTGTAGTGACTATATTGCAATACCACAGAAGGTAGCATACTCACCCCAGCCAATGAGGAAGAACAGCACATACTTCCTCTCCGTGTGCTCGTCATTCATCACCAGAAGTTTCCACAGGTTCACAGACTGTAGTGAGGCAAAATAGTTATCATGATATTAATGTCTGGGCTTATAATTCATTATATGAATGCTGGAGGAAATGCCATGAGAGCGATGGAGGTGTCATTGCTGTGCAGTTAATAATAATAATAATAATAATAATAATAATAGTGATGATATTGCATCAAATCGATGCTCGAAAGCACTACATTATTACCCCATCAGTCGATCAATGTGCTCTCATTTTCCTTCTCAACTCCATGGGGAGTACATGTATATCATTATTGCTATGGCCTATCATATCCACAGGGACTTGTAGAGTGGAGCTAGTAGATCTACGTCTGACTTGTCAAAACCAGTCAACAAAACATTTTTTTACAAAAGTAATAAAAAAAATCATAAAAATATCTGTACGTTTGTTGGACTAATAATGCATAAATTTGCATTCAGTTAATAAAAACAGCCCAATTCTAAATTTCATCATATTTCCATACACTGATGGAACGAAGTCCCTGTGATCATATCATCATCTCACACATCCAATCATCTTTTTCTCATGGAATATCATACCACCCATAAAAATAAGAACCAATATTCCTGTATCTTAGTAAATAAACAACCAAGTCTTCAGTGCGAGTAATACTTGTCACACCTGACATCATCGTTATCTCACCTGCGTCATAATCCAGGTAAACTGACCGATGAAGAAATAGTGCATGAAGATGCCCATGATGATGCAGCGGTAGTTGTCATCGTCCAAGCTGGCTGTGATTATGATCTTGCGTCGACTGAGATACGTGGACAGAACGAAACACAGCTGCAAGAAAATATGCATGACATTGGCAATTAATGTTATTTTATTTAAGGAATTATGTTAGAAGCCACTTGCTTTATGGCCTCATGAAGACAAGTGGGTTCACGTGAGCAAATTCCATATTGTGAGAAAAAAAGTTGTACCTGTGTTGCAAAGATGGCGAAGAGCAGATGCATGAAGAGACTGGCTGAGATCATTGGCTGTGAGAAGCACAGATGGTGAAGGATGATCACCAGTATTAGACATGCCTGCAAGAACGAGTGGGTCCAATTGTTAGACATGTGTTATACAGGTGTGTCCAATTGTAAGATCTATTGAGTACTGGTTCTCATATATCATTATATCATTTAAAGTTAAACATTTTTAAATAATACTAAAAAAAGAAAAATGAATGAATTGGTGTTTTACGTCACATCAGGAATATTTCACCACTACAATTAATAATAATAATAATAATAATGATAATAATAATAATAATAATAATAATAATAATAATAATAATAATAATAATAATA
>JAUTBV010116056.1:0-13639 GCA_032361325.1 Lepetodrilus fucensis
GTCTCTATGTCTCTCTGTCTCTCTGTCTCTCTGTCTCTCTCCCTCTCTGTCTCTCACCCTCTCTCACTCTAGCTCTCCCACTGTCTTGCCATTTCTCCTCTCAGATCATCACCATCACATCTCATCAAAACCAATAGTGCATCACGTGTAAGAGGAGCGGTATTAAGATAGTCTGTGTACAGCTTGTTTACCAATGCCCTCATTCATTTTTATTGAATAAAATATGTTTAAAACTATATCCGGTACAAACGCCCTTCCTTCCAGGAACCTCCGGTATGCGCCCAAAGTCTCCACGTTCCGTGAGAAGTACGTGCACAACGACCTGCTGTTCGTCCTGGCGGAGGAGGTGTCCAGATCTCTGGGCAGGGAGACGTGGTACAAGCTGATCAGAGACCACCTGCTGACCCCACTCGGCATGTCAGACACGTTCTTCATCAACACTGACGCTCAGAGCCAGGACAACCTGGCACTTCCGGTTATGAGCTACAATGGCGCCCCCATGGCCATCCCTATGGAAGCAATGAAGTAAGAGACATCACGAGTCGACGTACTGGGCGCACAGTATATTATGGTCCCCACTATTTATGTAATTGTTAATCAAAGAATAATTTCAAGCGATTCCTAGGAATATACAGATATACATAGATTATGCTTATTTCACGTTCACCATCTGATACGGCTATTCTTCTTTTTAAGGTGCTGTTACACATATTAGTTATTATAGATATGGTGATACACTGTAACGCTGTGAGCATGTTTTTGGGCGTGGATTTGGAGTATTATATATTAACATATACATATATTATTAGTAGTATTATTAATGAAATTTGGTTTTGTTTCCAGAGGCCAAGAAATCATTGCAGCAGGGTCTGCTATTTGTTCCACAGCCAATGACATGGCCAAATGGATGATGTTCAACTTGAACAACGGAGTCACTCAAGATGGTGGCCAGCTCCTACCTCCTGACGTGCTGGAAGAGCTGTTCGAAGGGCAGATAACTCGATCCGGGGGTGGAGACCCGATGGTTGAGGGATTCAATCAGCCAGACGTGCAAGTGTCATACACCAGAGATTCCAATGCCCTGGGGTGGATCAAGGGTCATTACAGAGGTAAGACTAGGTGTGGTGTTCATCAGGTCACGGAGAGTAGAGAGGGAATGACACAAGAGAGGAACTAGGGAGGTAGACGAGACAAAAATAATGAGTGAGAAAGAGTTGGAGATAGGGAGAGAGAGAGAGAGAGAGAGAGAGAGAGAGAGAGAGAGAGAGAGAGAGAGAGAGAGAGAGAGAAATAGAGAGAGAGAGAAAAATAATAATATTGCGAGTGAGCGAGAGAGGTAGGGAGAGTGCGTGTGGGAGTGAGAGAGTGAGAAAGAGTGGGTGAGAGAATCTGGGAGAGTGAGAGAGGGGGAGAGCGAAAGAGAGGGGAGAGATAACGAGAGAGGGGAGAGGGCGAGATAGAGAGAAAGGGGAGCAAGGGAATGGAATAGGCGAGGATAAATGATGGGGAATAGAGACTCAGGTGAATGTAAATGGAAGATAATGAGGTAGAGAAAAGAGTAATGTGTAGAAAATGAGAGAGAGAACAAAATATGGGAGCTGGTGAGGGGACAATAATGATACTAACTACAAGTACTACTATATAAATTATCAACATTTCTCTATCGGAAATATATAGATAGCAAACCAGAGTAGGCGAATGTTGTTCCTCTAAGCATCTCAAGCAGCTCATCATCACGGACTTCTCCTCTGCTTCAGGCTACTCGGTGTTGTCTCAGGACGGCTCTCTCCCAGGCTGGCAGACTCTCACTAGTATCATCCCTGCCAGGAACCTCGGAGTGTTCACCGCGTTCACAGGAGACAGCGGACCCAAGTCCTACTCTGCCAAAACCCTGGTCAACATCTACACCCTGGACATGCTCATCCACGGACAGCCTTGGTTCGACGTCAACAACTTCTGCCAGATCCTGGATAAGATGGTCAGCGTCGCTTCTCTCGACGAGAGCCACATGGGAAAGGGGGTCAACCACGCTTCCGAGGCCAAACGTCCACTGGATGACTACCAAGGGTTCTACCGTAACCTGGCTTTTGGGGACATCAGAGTCTGGGTCAATGAGTCGCTGTTCCTGAAGTACGGAGACATGGGAGACTACGTTCTCCGTCCCACGACTAAGGACAACGTGTTCCTCATGGAAGCGATGCCAGGCACGCTATGGTATACCACTCATGTGGACGTACTCCGCCGGAAGCCCTACTTGGCGTATTTCGACACCACTCCGTACAGCGACAACCACATCGAGGTGGTTACAATCCCGCATTTCGATGAGGAGAACGACCCACTGTTCAGCAAACGGGTGAGGCAGCCACCGCTGTATGATGAATTAATGGACGGTTGCAACTCAGCTGTTGGTTCCGGTGTGTTCTCTTGGTGTCTGTTGGTTGTGTCCTTGTTTGCTGCCACTCGGTAATGCCAGGCAGTCGCATAGGAAGACATACCGTCGATATTCCGTTGTTGCAATTCAGTATGTCAGTAATATTGTAAATTATATGTGGTTTGAATATATTGTATAAGTATTCACTGTCAGAGTGTAATGTGGTGTATTGAATTCAGACATGTGTATATTGCGTTGAATTGTACTGATATGCCTATTTACAATTGTGGATAGTAACACACACACACACACACACACACACGTTTGCACCCGCACACACACACACACACACACACACACACACTCAATGCAACCATATAATTATGCACACAAACACCCACAAGCGCGCGCACGCACACACACATGCCCACACACAAACATCCATATAGCCTACAAACAAATAAGCAAACAACCATTCATATACATACTCTTACAAACCTACAAACACACACGAACACACACACACACACACACACAAACACACACACACACACACAAACTTGCACAACAAATTTGCTATATTGATATGCATGCATTTGTACATATTACGTTAGTTCCATTATGTCTTGACATGATGCCATACTGTCATAGTGCCATACTGTCATAGTGCCATATTGTCATAATGCCATAGTGTATCGTATTGGCATGCTACCAATGTTAAGATAGGAGGAGCGCTGTCATGTACGTCTGCTCCTGAGTGATGACTGGATTCGTCCGCGATATAACCAGTGATGCAATCATGACAGAGCCAGTCCTATAGCACTGGGCCGGTATTCATAAAAGGGTTTAAGTCAGTTTTTGCTATATAATAATCATCAAAAACTGACTTAAGCACTTTTATGAATACGGCCCCTGTACTTTAACGTTGGATTTGTACATACACCCGTGTCATACCGTATATAGTCAGTAGTATCTGGCTGTATGTTCATCTTGAATGGGCCAGAATAGTAAAGGTGTTTTGTATTATTTTATTCACTGTTGGATGTAATGTTTCATACATAGTATTGGCTATATTGCAGTTATAATTAGTGTTTAATATTTCGGTTGTGACAGCTGAGGGATCATAATATACACAGTCGTACTACTACACTTTAACCAATGCTGTAGCACGTGTAGGTCTAAGTGCATTCTCTGCACACAGGGATCATGAAGCGCTTGAAATAATATCTTATATTCGCTGCATACAGTAGGCCTACTATGATGATTTTGAATAGTACGACCTGTTGGGAGAGGGTGGTCTAAGTGTGGTAACTATATTTAGGAATTATTTTGTACTCTATTACGACATATACTATATGAGTTAAAACTACAAACACTGTTGGCATGTATTCAGAGTTATTGTAAAATTATACCAAAGTCTACATCATTACTTCCTGAACTCTATACCAATATTGAAGTGTAGTGGAATTATATATATGTTAATATGTCATCACTATTTTAGCATCTCTCATTTTCTTGGAACCAAATTACACATATCAAAATGTATTGTTGCGCGGGTATAACGACGCGCATGTCTATACCTGATTTCAGCTTACATAATAATTAGTATGTTTCAATAGTGTTGGGAAAATGTCGTTAATATTTTGATAGCTGTATGGAACATCGTATGTCAAACTGATGAAATGTTATTGCTAGAATTTTAAATGTAATTACATGTACACTGTACATACATAATCCTTTCGGGTCTTATCTTGTCACGATGAAATTAAAGCATTCGTCATACTCTGAAATAAAAAATTCAATATGTTTCTTTGAGAGTTGAAAGACTATTGACTACCTATATTAACCCATCTTGCCTAGCCCACGTGACCTAACTCTATATATTCGTAATAATGTAATAAGCGCATCTCGGAATTGTACCCTTGCCTGGGGAGATGATATTAACCTTAATTTGTTGGCAGCTATGTTTCTGATATTTAAGCATTTGAGTAATTGATTAGTTGTTTTTTGTTTGTCCTTTTTCTTCTTCTGAGAGACCTTCTTTACCCAAACTAGCACGATCAGCAAGGGTTTAACTCATGGAATATATGGCTGTGGAACATCATCTGGAGTCACTTTATAATAGACTTTGTTCTGAAAGTGTATGTACTTGTTTGAGAATAAAACAATAACGTATTTGGCTTGCTGACTCTCTATCTGTGTTTGCTGACTATTGGAACTATAGATGTGAGACCAATGAGGATCAGCTAGTGCCACATAAAGACCATCTGACTACATTAGCTGAATTCGCAGCTGGTGTTAAATTGTAATCTACCATAATACGTTTGACCTTCATTATTGTTCCTATCACGATAATTATCTGTACTTGTACATCGATACTCGGTACAAATGTAAGTTTGGTTGCACTTTATCGCTACAATAGTTTTGTAATAACGTTGTAATAACGACAACGGATTTCGTTGAATGGACTTGCGCTTGTAGCGGGCTCCTAACATAGTACTTGCAGTCAATTTGTGATGACAACTGTTCTGAGTAACGGGTGCCTAGGTGTGATATGTTGTGGGTATTGTGTATTCCTGAACCGCTGCTGCTCTATATCCGTATATTGTCATACTCGAGTCCGCTGCAATGTGCGTCCGTATGCAAGATTAACTCTAGATATATTATACATTTCACAATATCATCTATAATAGAATCAGTACATGTGAACTCCTATTGAATCTTATACAGAAGTATGACTATTAAATCACGACGTCATTCATTGTGTACATCCATTCAAGCCGAAATAAATAGTTCCACAAACATGCATATGATGCTGTTGCATGGCAATACATTTTATATACTAGTATACCAACTACTGATCACAACAAACAAAAGAGCTGTAAACACAGGTAAACACAGGTAGATACAGGTAGACACTACAGACATCTACAGACATACACAGGTAGCTTATGTTGACTGCGTTGATGATTGAGTGTTCCAGGCAGGTCACGTGATCAGGATTTGCTTCAGGCGGTTTAACTGAAATGATAAAACCTGACTGGACATAGTTCTGTCTTCCCTGATGTTACACTGCAGAGGTAGTTTACTTTTGTGTCTTCCCCGATATTACATTCCAGAGGTAGTTTACTGTCTGGCTTGTCCCAGAGGTAAGTGTATGGCTTAAAATATTCCTTTATGTATTTTATACGCCATGGTGTATTCATCTCTACTATGAATTGTATTGCTCGTGGATATTGTTCATAAAGAGATCGCGGTCAGATGGTTAACATGCAGAAGTCTGATTTCAAGAGATACTGTGCCACATTATATATAATAAGTGTATATATTGCATATTTATAGACAACTTACATGCCTCACAAGAGGCAGTGATTATTATTTTTTAAATATTCTTATTAAGTATCATTTACTGTAGAAATATAAATGTACGTAACCTCATGCGTAAATGTATATCTTGAAATAGCAATTTATTTACTTTGTAGGCAATGATTTATGTCAATTATATATTATTCATGGATAATTTTATTAAAAGATATACAACATGTATTAGGAATGTAATTATCAAAAAATAAATAGTAGTTGTGACATAAAATATATCAACAGTTGTATACAATAATAGTACAAATATATAACCAATTAATAGTAACACTCATGTTATTTGGAACATAACGTACCACACATCATTATTACAACAGGTTATTAACCATTTAAATCGTATAATTAGTATATGTGTAATATATAATACATTACAAAAATAATAGTATGTGTAAATTGGATGACCTCGATACCTTCCCTTAAGGAAATGTCCATCACGACGCCACATCACATAATCTCTACTGTTCATATTGTTAATACTGTATTGTACTAGGAGGATATTTGTATAGAAGAAGAAGAAGAAGAAGAAGAAGAGTTTATTCAAGTGTCACGTGTATATACAATAGAGTGCATGTTCAAGCAATAAATTAAAACACCCAGCCATATTGGCTTATATATATACAATTATAATATTGCGAAAAATATACATATACAAATTCAAGTATTAATCATATATAATAATCAACTGCCTAGAGCTGTTAAATGTGGTTCTTCTTTTATTTTATTTTTTGTTAAAACAAGGATTCTGCATTCATAATAAAAAGAAATCTAAAAATTTGACAAGTTGGTAAAATGTTTGTTTATATTAATGGACTTTTGTAAAAGTGGAAGACATATATCATTGTAAAAATAACAATATAGTAGAACATGACGTTAATTTTCAATGGCAAGTGTATCAACAGTATATCAACAAAACTAACGCACGCTTGCATGCGCGCACACACACACACACACACACACACTAAACGAATACAAACACACAATGATGTTTCATATTGTATTGCAAAAATCACATGTTGTCATAAAAACATTTAAAAACTACAAAAGCATTATAAGGTCGCGTTGTTATGCATAAAGGTAGGTTTACAAGACAGTGTTGGCATGTGAAATGTGTACAAATCTGATTGTAGTTCAGAGGATGATTCAGCAACTTGTTAAATGTTGTTTAATAACGGTACTAAAAGTCTAACATAACAACTGTATTCGTGGTAAGTCTGGATGCCTAGCTAACACTGTCTATCTTGCATGCTTAATTTCTGTCATTTTAGCTTACGGGCTGTCAACTCATAGTTATTAATATACAAAATATAGACTTTTTTCTTTTAATGCCGCAAGTCACGTACTCAATTCTTTGATGATTAATATTGCTATTTTATGACCGATACTATCTACAGGCCTAGTATACAATGTACCTACACAACAATGATATAGGTATTGTCCAGGTATCGGAATTATCGAATTAATTTATTTATGTTCTTTCCAAATGTCGTCCCATGCAGTTCCACCTTAATGGAAGTTATTCCGATTGTCTGAAACTATAATTAATATTACGGTAGCCAGTAAACACGTTTCTGTCTGAAGTTGGAGATGCGACCTTGTGTCCAGGTTCAATGCGCCCCACGGCTATAATATTATTACTATTAGGTGGTCCCTGGATGTGGGGTGAGGAGGAGTGGAGTAGAGTGGATGGATACATGCACCAATAAGCACAATTTCATAAGCAGAGATATTCTAAAGAGTGGACTGGATTATCAAGCACTGATTTCTAATATCCAACGGATTTAGAAATTCCGTATTGTTGGAAACACACACGCACACACCCTTCATGTGTATACGTATGCAGGGAGAGAGAGGGGGAGAGACGAGAGAGACAGAGAGAGAAAGAGAGAGAGAGAGAGAGAGAGAGAGGTGGGGTGAAGGGGAGAGAGAGACAAGAGAGACAGACAGACAGACACACACACGCACACGCACACGCACACACACACACATACACATACACACACACACACAGATACACACACACACACAGATACACACACTGGTATGAGTGTTACAGTAGAGTTACTTTTTCTCGGGCTGAGGAATCTTAAATGTTCACTTAAATTTATAAAGATGATATTTCACGTGTCTAAATAAACTAAAGTAATACTAAAGTAATATATATATATATATACTCGAAAGTTCATTTGTTCTGGTTTCATGTCCTCTATTGTAGTATTATAAGCCACAGGCGTATTGAGAAACCCTTTCGTCATCAATGTCTGTCACCTTTGTATCATAAAATGTGTTTACGTATTGTAATTTACTCTAAGAACGTTGATACGCAAATTCTTACGGTATCTGTTGTCTATAGCCAATCAGTGTGGTCTTCTCTGTGACGTCTTGGTTTGAACTAAAGTTCGGAATTGCGAATAAGCACTATGCACTAACCAGCACTAAATAATATCCCCGTCACATTATTTGTCACTAAGCGTCCATCTTCAGGAGAAATACAAACACGCATGTGTTAACATGCTATAAATGACATACATCACTGAGGCGCACTGTTTAGGTAAGATGTCAGTTTGGAAGGTGACCGCGGAGAAAATGTTTTAATAACACATGATGCACCTTTTCTCGGCATACAACTTGACGTATACTATTATAAAACGAAATAATGTTAATTCCTATTTTTATTCGCGACGAAGCAAAGACAGAAATAACTTATAAAATAGTTATTTTGATAAATAAATCGACACATTAGCTATGTTTATCCATATCATTTATGAGATTTATAAAATGTATAGAATAATTATGGCAATAATTACAAGTATTAAGCCATTGTAGCGTGTATATTATGCTTTATCTAGTATGCCGGCGGTATATAAGCTATAAACAGCCTAGAGAAGAACGACTAGAGAAGAATTTCTACTGACCTGCGAGGTATTTCGTACACGGGTCACTGAACATGTAATATGGGCTTACATTGTTATTAATTGTATGTCATGTTAGCAGGCAATGTTCTTACCTTCTTACAACAACAAAAAACACATCTAGGATTTATACAGATTGCTACAATCATTGTTACACGATACCCGTATACCATATACTCTTCATTGTTACACGATACCCGTATACCATATACTCTTCATTGTTACACATTATACCCGTATACCATATACTCTTCATACACGATACCCGTATACCATATACTCTTCATTGTTACACGATACCCGTATACCATATACTCTTCATACACGATACCCGTATACCATATACTCTTCATTGTTACACAGGAATGTAAATCTACCTTTGCTAATAATGATTGTCATCCCTAAGTCACTTTCTAATACCACTTGAGCTACGATTATGTTAGGTACCCTGTGGTGTGGAAGAGTTGAATAAGTGATAAATATACTTATATACAATATACTTATATATAATTGTTAGGTTTAACGTACGTCTCCCATAATGGGTAATGGATATTTACAAACATAATATATATACATTGTTACCAGTTTAGGCACCATTGCAAAATCCAGCAATCAATCTGTACTTATACCAAATTAGCATCCACCGATTTACAAATTAGATATAATTTGAAGAATATTGTCCTATATGTCTTTCTTCTGTAAAACATGACAAGTAATAGCAAATAGTTCAGGGGTAATAACGACATATAGCAACATATATAATAGTTGATATACCACTAATACTGGATATTTGCGTGATATAAATGCCTAATAATAATAATAATAATAATAATAATGTAAATGCTGGTGTTTCAGGGATACAAGAGACATGGCCTGCCATCACGCAATGGCCAGGATCTCCTTCACGATCACAGTCATAGTTCTCAGCCTGACTTCTGCGAGTTCCGTGACCGCAAGTGCTTTAATTCCTCCGGATGTTGACCAAATATGTCATGTCCGTGGTTCAATATCGACGGATGTTCCCACTGCAATCGTCTGTCAGATTTCCGAGAACGACACTCAGTCGTGGCGCATGGATACGCTCAGGAAATGGGTAATGGCGTCGGCGAGTCTTCCGGTGTCGGGGTACATGTACGACATTGTCTGCAGTCCGGCGGCGAAGGGAGTCTCAATTCCCTGGCCAATGTCATCCCCCGGACTAATTTCTATGAGGGTCACAGGCTGCCACGTCACCGATCTGTTTGCAGATTTCCTCAACCCCGTTATCAAGCAGATTCCTGATCAGCTAACTACATTTGAAATGCTTCATTCAGTGTACGTTCTAAAGCAGTCAAACCTGATGAATATGTTCTCAAAGGTCCAATCAATAACCTCAGACTACGAGTGTCTTCACGCTACCACCCTGGAGAAGCTTGTCTTCAGGAATGTGTCTTACAAAATAGACAATGATCTCACCATCCAAGACCTGATATCAAAGTGCATGGCAGAACATATGCCAACCCAGAAGAACGACACCAGTACGTCCCCTCCACAGGCTGTGACGACGCCAGGGAACAGTACTCCTCCAGGACAGTTGACTGTAAAGCCTGCAACACCGTTCAATATTGCGGCAATGCTGCCCAATTCAACGGATAATCCCTGCACGATACGAAATATATTCCAGGAAATGATTAACCTTCCTAAGAACATAAAAAATGTGAAAGTGGAGTGCAACTACAGCAAATTGAAACACATGGACGATAGTACGGGCAGTGTTATGTCAGTGTATCACCACAGATTCCTTACAAAATTCAGCAAATTCCCTGTTCTGGAATTCCTCAACTATTCCAATAATTATATTAACGTGCTTCCCGAAGAATTACGAGACTGGACGTTCTACTTCAACGTCATGCACCACATGGATCTGTCCCACAACCTGATCTCCACCATAAACTTCAAGTCGCCCTTTGTGAACGGGCTTGAGAACGACACTTACATCAACCTCCAGTACAACAACATCACCACCCTCACCCGCCGAGACCTGGACATGCTGGGGCGGCAGAGGAAGACCATCATCGACATCCGGCACAACCCCATCCACTGTGACTGCAGCCTCCTGGAACTAATCTCAGCTTTGTCTAACCCGGAGACCTTCTCTGGAAAGATGAAGAAATACGAGTACATTAAAGACATGCTGTGCCACCTTCCAGAGAACCTGGCTGGCAGAACACTCATGTCTGTTCGTCCTGACGACATGGATTGTGATCGCGCGAACGATTGGATTGTTCCTTTCGCAGCTCTCGCCGTGATCGCCGTTGTTTTCGGGACAATTTTAGTCCTGGGGTTCGTTTACCGAAAGGAGATCCGGATCTTGTTCTACACACGGCTTCATATTCAGATGCCAGGGGATGTGTATGTCGGACTCGGGCAGAAGAGGTTCCACGCCTTTGTGTCCTACAGCAACGAGGACGAGGACTGGGTGGAGGACGTGCTGTGCCGGAAGCTGGAAGAACCCGCAGACGCCGCGGCGGACCAGCTCCAGTCCCGACTCAGGCGTAAGACGAAGCTGAAGGAGTTCAAGCTCTGCCTTCACGGGCGGAACTTCATCCCAGGGATGACCATCATCGAGAACATCATCAACAGCGTCCAGGGCAGCAGGCATACCATCATCGTCCTCAGCTTGCACTTCGTCAACAGTAAGTGGTCTATGGAGGAGTTCATCCAAGCCTACAATCAGAGCATTTTAGAAAGAAGGCGGCATTTGATTATCGTCATCCTGGAAGATGTTCCCGAGCAAAAACTGAATCCTCTTCTCAGGCGGTGTATGAAAACGTTTACGTACTTGAAGGTTTCGGATAAGTTGTTCTACGACAGACTGGCGTACTCTTTGTCATTTGAGCATAAGATGACCAAGGTCGAGCTGGAGAAGGAACAGAAGGGTCTGAAGGCTGTGGACAGTGTTACAAAGACAACCAAAGAAGATCGCGGATATTCTCGGAACGTCTCTGTGTCGACGAAGTCAAGCTCGTTCAGCACTCAGTCAGGTTCATTCAGCACCCAGTGCTCAATAATCTCAGAATGTGACACTGATTGTACTCACTTGTAGCAGTAAACCATGTATTCATCATTACGTACAACTAGTGCACGTCCTGTTTGTAACAATTCCATCGTCCACATTAATAAATTATACCAACACATATGTTTAAATGATCCATCAAATTGAAGTCCATATATTAGTATGATTTTCAGTATTATCAAATGTATTCTCCCTCCAATAATTCGATAGTAAAATTTCTAGTAATTACACTTTTAGTAAATATGAAGATCATAATATACTTGTGTGCATGCACCACACATTAATGTATATATATATATGTAAGTCTAATAGTGAAATAATTAAACCTACGAAGGAATATACAATTCGTATAATAGTTTATGAAAAAAATGACATGATACTTTTTGCTTCTGGAAATTTCATTACATTTCTTCATTTTGAGTCAATAAGGAAGCTAGAGAAACATCCTTATTATCGTGATGTATATGTAACGTTTTCTGCATATCTGTTGTATATATATAGACTATGCCCATAAATTTATGAACATCCTGATTGTCGAAAAGCGGACATGACTTGAATAATGTCTTTGTCGTGTTTGGCGTCGACAGCGAAAGGTCATAAGTCGTTGTTTTTGCAGTAAGTCACAGATATATCATAGACTGTCGCTGGCCATCTACTCAAGATAATGTATGGCGACAATTAAAGCCTGAAAAATAGCCTTTCTGATTCGGACCAAAACTAGGTATGATTTGATGGAGATATTAACCGTTATTATTTGTACCAGTTTAAAAATGTGTCATCTACCCATCCCCAATGAATTAATGGACGATTGTATTGCTTTAATGAGGAAATAGCATTTGTTTATACGCACAAATTAATGTGTTACCTATTATGGTTTCTTTCACTATTACGGGAATACAGATATCAGACATGTGTAGAAACATTGAATCAATGTCAGCCAATAGGAAGATTAAACCCTTGTAGACAAAAATATTATTACAAAAATATTGAATCACAAATAGTTTTTGAGACACAATATTTACGTTTTTTAGATATTCTTGGGTTTGTAATTTGTAATATGTATTACATTTTATGTTGTTTTAGTTCAAAATGTAACTAACATGATATTTAACAAACACAAAAGATATGGATAATATCAAATTATGGTTGTTTATTTAAATTACAGATAACAGCTAGCCTACATTCAAGCGTGCGTGTTGTATAAGAGCAAAGAATAGTTTGCGGCTATGGTTTCGTAAAACAACAGATGTGTGTTGCATGAACTCAGATCTAGGTCGTGATGACATGTGTTCCACCTCACCTAGTTCTTATATATATACATGTTTGTACATTACATGTTGGCCAACAAGTATTCCTCGAATGTCTAAATGACAAACATTATCGGGAGTTTCCGTATTTAGGCGAATTTTTAGATTTCCGTAATGTTCCTATTTACATTTTCTTCCATTTTATTCATTTTTTTCTCTCAAACTCTAATATTTCGGCATTCAATTAGTAGCATATTTATTTTGTTCCACGGTGTTTCACTTAAAAAATCTGATCACACTTTATATTATGATTAGATTGTAGGTTTCTTTTTAAAATATAATGTTTACCGTAATTAAACCCAGGTTCTAAATACGGGAACTCTCGGTAAGATTACAATATGTATATTATTTATTCTCGAATATTAAATTATAAGTGTGGCGCCAGCAATTACCAAAACGCTACCTGAACAGCTGCTGAACATCATCCTCGGAACATAGATCATAGTCCTATTTAGCATCCGTCTATGTTTCGAGGATCCCTTGATTTATAGTATGCGTATATAGTTTTCTAGAATTTAAAGGCATAATATCACATATATTTATGGTTGTTTTGGACTAGTTCTTAACTATAACTGCAAAATACATTCACTTGACATACATAAAATCATGTTTGTACTTC
>JAUTBV010116067.1:0-13637 GCA_032361325.1 Lepetodrilus fucensis
TGTTGGGCCTTATTTAAGTAATATTTTAAACCTCGAGTTGTGCTTAGGGTAACGAAATATGGATGTCCGACCATACATATCGTAAACATGTCAAACGGTGCAGAAAGTTTGTAAATGACTCCGAGTTTTATTAGGCGAGGCTTTGATTGGCTACGGTCAGAGTTCATACGAACAGATTTTGTATGGCGATTTCCTGAGACCGTTTACGAAGGCAGTGTCATATATATCTGTTTGAGCGTTAGTTTCGGATCTTATTTTAATGAGACTGGTAATTAAGCCTCACACACCTGTCACATGTCTAGTCTCTGATTGGTTGCTTATATAATGCATTAAAATATTCAAACAGGCTAACATCCTGGGTTATATTTTATGCGAAAACGGTTGGTGTTGTACGTGGTCGTAAAATCACCACAACTAGCGCACTCACTCATTGTCACAAAGGAGTGACCTACCGTATTAAATATAGTAATATAGTAACATAGTAACGTAGTAACGTATTATATATATAACTGACCACAAACGACATCGGTGAATCAATATTTACATAATTGGAATTCTGGACTGTTAACTTTTCGAAATTTTCTTTTCTTTTGTCATCATTTGAAAATTTGCGCTACCGCTATAGCTATATATAGCTACAGCAAATATCATTAGCATTATGCTAAGTCCACCTGAGAAAATCATATACACGTCCTTGTCCTTTAATGACTTACATTTTACTAATTACACCAACATATATATGACTTTCTGAACTTTTTACCTGCGACGTTTCTCGCTTTCCTGTTGTGCTGTAACCGGAAACCATTCACAATCTGGCCGACCTCATTAGCGAGACTATTGTATGTTTCTGTGAAAGGTATATCCATTGTCCAACCATCATTGACATCTTGTATGCGACTTTCTGGACATTTTGAAGAATAGTGCAGCAATTTTGAGCTTTCAATGTCAGTTTCAGTTGTTGTACCATACCTACTAAGAAGATACTCGATTTTGTACCTGCATACTTTCTTACTATACACACGACATCCTACCATGTAATCGACTTTCGAGGGTAAGTGAACACTAACTATCTAAATATAATACGTGTAGACCCAATATAATGTAAATTCAAGATGTGTTGGTATATTCATTAACCCATGAAACAACTTTTAGCAATTTACGATATTCCGGAGATCAATATGAAACTGAAGGTAAACAATTACAAACAAAAGGGACGAGTTTGCAATCTATGTCATCAATCTAATACCCGCTGTGTCTTCAAACCTGCCAACACGTTTCTACAACTCAGACAGAATCTTGACAAAGAACGAAAATTCAATATCACTTTATTGTGAAAACATTGTGTCATTGAAAATGCTATCATTAAAGCAACATAGACTTGAAGGTGCTAATTGCCAATGGTATTAACCTCAACAACGGATTAACACTTACATGTGATCACGAGGATCAAAGGAACCGCTTGTCACAGTCCACTGGAATTGGGGGTATATAAAGGGTTAAAATCAGTATGAAGCGGATCAGTTTATGACAATCACTCGGAGGTATCACGGCGCGCTGCGACGTTCTCAAACTGTACGTATATAATATATGTTTTTCATAAGAAACCACTACATCATAAAGCTGGTATAGATATCACGAAGACAAATTATCATGTTTAACTTTGCGACGATTGCATTATTAAAAACGCAATTGTCGCAGATATTTCTTTGCGTCCAAAAATGTCACCAGTCAATCGCGAAACATGTGTGCTAAGTTAGTGAGACATTAATGAGTCATTAGTGCGAATGTTTGGCGTATTTGGCCTAACATGGAGGCATCAACGCCAAACATTCGCCAAAAGTTAGTGAGACATTAGTGAGACGTTAGTGCAACATCAGCGCAACTGACGCACTAACGTCTCATGCAACGTCTTATTAGTCGCACTAATGTTGCACTAACATATCTCTAATTTTGCAACCAAAATGCGAACGTTTGGCGCATGTTTGACGAACGTTTGGCGCATGTTTGAAGGACATTTGGCGCATGTTTGACGGACATTTGGCGCATGTTTGGCGAACATTTGGCGCATGTTTGGCGAACATTTGGTATTTGAAAACCTGCAAAGTTAGTGCTACACCGATGAGAATGTCTTAACTTTGAGATAACTTTGATAACTATGACTCGTTTATAAATGTGACAGCTTTTGGTGGATTAACCTGATACAATTTTGCCCCCCAAAGTGACCATACGTGATTTAATTGTTAGTGTTAAAGTTGTCTACCAAGTTCTCCATAGAGCACAGACATGGGTAAAATCTGTTTGTTTTCCGATTTGATTTTGGGTTCAAGGCATATAGTAGTAAAACAGGTTTTACCATATAGAATCCAATAAATATAATTGATGTGAACTTAAAATACATAGCTTGTGTATCCGTTTAACTAACGCTCTACAATAGTATATCCTGTATTTTATCTTTATTTAATAATAATACCAATAATGATGATGATAATAATAAATATTATTCCAAATATTATGCTTTAAAACGTGCTCAAAGCGCCACATTTGACCGCTGTGCTTTCAGTTATATATTTTTGCATTTTGTATTCATTATTTTAAAATTAATGTTATAGTTGTAATACTTGTATAAATCAGCTTTGGTTTAAAAAAAGGCAAATTTATACATATTTTATTCATGATAATAGCACTCTAAAATATGTTATACCACTTAACACTGGTCTATTTTTGCTATTTTCAGGTCTCTTTTCCACATGATGCAGCGGATGTTCCAGCCACACGGACTCACAGAATACCCGCCGTATCCCAGCAGACTGCCCATCCCACACCACAGTCTCTATTCGTGGAAACCCAACGTCTACCCGCACATTCCGACCAGGTCCCCGTTCCACGACAACCGTCTGATCCCTGGCTACCTACCATGGCCACAGTTGAACAGAACCCGTCTAGACCCGGAGCCACCGCCGTTCTTGTACTCTGCCGCAGACTTCAAACACGAACTCGCCCGTCCCATCAGTCACTCCTATCTTCCAGACTTCCGGCCAAGCGGCACGACCACCCCATTCAGTCCGTGGACAGGATGCAGCGTGTCCCAAGCAGCTTTCAACGAGTTTACGGCGTCACGGTTCCATCCGTATCCGGAAGAACGTGATCTGTCCCGGATGCTTCTTCCGGACGCCCCCGTGAAGAAGAAAAGAGTTCGCCGAAGATGCTCCAGAAGTCCACCAAAGACCGTCTCCCTCGGAGATGTAGCGCACCACGCTGTCCGAAACAAGCCGCTTACCGACATGTCCGCCATGGGAACCTACTACGACTTCAGACACCCCGAGAAGAAGACGGAAGCAGATTCGACAGGATGCCAGGAAGTGAAGAGAGAACCCAGTCTTCAGAGACTCTTGAACATCAGTAAACAGATCGCTGCATCTCTTCCTCTGCGGGAACCCGTGAGCGTGTGCACCGAAGCAGACTTCCCGAGACCGGAAGTACTACACGAGGACGATTCTAGTGACGATTCGTACGAACTACTACCATCTTTGGTTATAGACCTCCCCGAAGAAGATGCACCGGAGACCGCCGATTTGAGTCCAGTTCCTAGCATTGGGTGCGATGACGACAAGCTGACCGTAGAGCTCCGTCTGAAGTCCAGTTCCACTCCACATAATCTGACCACTTCTCAGACCTACCTCCCCACCGCCCGTGGCCCAGCTCCTCTCTCGCCAGCATCCGTCGTCCAGAGCCATCCACCGGAAGTCAAACCACAGCCAGTTGACGTCAAACCTCACCGCCAAACCGAAGTCAAACAGGGGAAGTTCAGATGCCAGAGATGTTTCCTGTCTTTCAACTCCATCACAATGCTCATCCAGCATAGAGACGACTGCAAGTCTTCGCCGTCGGGCAACTCCCCGGACTTCACGTGCAAAGTGTGCAGCAAGGAGTTCCCCACGAGCAAGGCGTGCTCCGATCACTGGGAGGAGTACCACAGTCCAGCTCGCCCTTACAGTTGTAGCACGTGTGGCAGGAGATTCACGGTAGATAGGGCATTGGAGAAACATAGTTGGACACACAAGTAGTTAAAGCATAGCCATCAGAAACACATTTTACCATCACGTCCGTTGCATGTTTTACAAACTAGAGTGCTGGATTTACTACATGGTAGAACTGTGGACTCTTGGATTACCTGACAACAATAATGCTTATCAAAGAAAGGCATAATATCACAGTTGGTTGGCCGATATGGTCGTGTAGCACGGTTTTAGCTGAAAATAAATGCATTTGTTTTCACTACACAATATTTTAGACAACCAGTTACCTAATTCACATGTCTCACTAGTTATCACTATTTTAATTTGTATTAATATTTATTAATTAGCAACGACGTATCGGACGTATTTTACACGGGTTATACCAGGAAGTGTTTACAGCAATACAATTGTACCTAACACGATATTTGGAGGTACAATAGCGATTATGTATATGCTAAGAGCATGTACTTTGCATTTTTAACTCCAATTATGCACAAAACGACAACTTAATTTGTGTTAGACTGTGATAGTATGCCTTTAACGTTAGAATTATTTTGACAGCTGGATTCTTTTATGCATCGAATTGTATTTTGTACACAGGTTATTATGTATATTTACTTAAATAAAGGAGAATACCACAACCTCTAGTTTTAGTTTTATATACCAATTGTGTTAAAAGACACATTAGGTCATTGATCATCACGATATTCCCCTAGCTGACCAGAAGAGACTGGGTATGATCAAGGGAAGGCTAGATGACTCTCGAACTAGTCATCTGTGTGCTCAATGCCAGAATTCTATGTACTATGACTGAAGATTGAAGCGTATATTGCTATTTCACGAAATAGGCAGATTGCAACTGGTAACAATGAATGTTGCCGCTTACATTTTGCCGCATAATTATAAGAACCAACATAATTTAACTTTATTCCATTAATAATAGTAACGCATGATAATTAAATTTGTGGAAAGGAAGTTCGCGATGTAAAACTGCACTCTTGGAATCGTATAATAATAATAATAATAATAATAATAGATACCAAATCCACCCCCTAAGGCATTATTATCGCCGGTCTATGGATCAGTGTTCCTTCTAAACTCACTGGGGAGTATACAACCCAAGCTGCAAAATTATTATTCACAGGTCAATCTCATCCTTCCGGGTACCCATTATCTGCTGGGTGCTTCAATATTGATGGCAATAATGGAACGAAAATTACGTCCTGTTTCAATGACTTCAGGTGGCACTTATAGCAAGCCTATATTACACAAGGATACTAGTATGTATGTCACAAAATACATATATGTATAGTACGTACTCATTAGTACATCATCCCGTATTGATTCGTGTAGCGATGACCTTTTAAATTATACCGGTAATTTGTGATTGAAGATGAAAATAAAATATTGAAATTACATGTAGACTACATATTTAATGTTGATCTTATATATCAATGTCACAGGTATTATTTACAGTAGGCTGTATAATTGTATAATTGATTCGAGGATGATAACATTAATATTCTTTTGCTGGCCTAATTATTGACCAAATGCATTTATTCCTCTACACAATATCATGCTATAACTTCCCTTTATGTACAAAAGAACGTTTATTTTATAGCATTTTACCAATTAACTTTTCAAAAGTACACATGACAAGCAAATGTAAAATGAAAATAAGAAAGTTGGAGATAAAGACACTCAACGTATAGAAACGTTCAGTTGATCGTGTATGTTTGCTCGACTGGAACCAAGTAGCTAGGCACAGTTAGCATTTTTAATGATTTTTTTGACACAGATCTAGAGTTACCCCCCTTCCATTATCGTTCAGAATGGCTGATAGAAATCCCGGAGTCGAATATGGTTGGAAACTTTGTTAATTTATCATGTAATATAGTCTGTTCATGCTATTACTTGGTGCATACTGTTGGTCAGACATCAAACAATATTGCAACCCCCACACGAGTGCTGCGCATCGGTATTAGAACGATACCAACAGTGGCATGTCACGAATTTAGGTTACCCTTCTCAAGTCGTGTAAACCGATAACAGATAAATGCAAAAGCAGTGGAATGACACCATGTGCTAAATAGCACAGAAAGTACAAATGGAATGGGATTGACTTTGAGAGTATTTGAAATTCCACATATTATTATAATTATTGACTGGTTAGTGTCATTTGGTTAAATTTATCGTTCCAAAATCTTTAATTTTGTAAATTCCTAGTTACAAGTGGAATTTATTATTATTTTCAGATGAAAGCTGGTTCCAGAATATCCAGATTAATCTCCCAGCTGTGAAGCGACGCGCCGAAACACTCGGAACTCGTAGAACAGTGAAGAAACAATGGCAGGTAATGATAACAATAGATTATCACCACCCCAGGATTTTATATTAGCCAACGAGGAGTCGCAAATCAATAACCTGACATTGTTACATTGGACATTTGGTGATGAGTAGAACAGTCGGAACACACAGTCTTAAAAAACATGAAACTATGAAGACTGCTTGGTAGTCTATAGCATCAAATAAGTTATGGCACACAGCACTAGAATTTATTTTTATCAAATGAACATGCTGTATAAGAATAAGAAACTTCATTTAATGTTGGATATGTAAATAAGAATAAGAATAATCCTGCACGTGGCAGGGCTCCAGACTAACATTTTGAGTTACTTGCCCGCAGACAAGTCAGGACAAGTTGCAATGGCACCAAAGGTGCTAAATGTTAAAAAGTAGGTTGTCCGTAGTAGTACAATTTAACTTGCCCCTGTACGTCGGGCATATGTTAGTCCAGAGCCCTGCGTGGGTCAGTAAAGTGTACATTTAATTTACAATACACTTTTACTCCTCTCGTCCTAATGGTGTCTATTTTTTACCTCAGTCACTCATATCAGTCTCCACTCACCCTCTCAACTTCCTTGGGAGTATACCATTCACTAATTCTCTTCTCCACAGGCTGCCTGGTTGCTACGAGCCGTGACGTGCATCGACCTGACGACGCTGTCTGGTGACGACACACCGGCGAACGTGTCAAGACTGTGCTACAAGGCCAAGCAGCCTCTGAGAGACGACCTGCTGCGGGCACTGGACATGCACAACAAGGGCATCACCGTGGGCGCCATCTGCGTCTACCCCAGCCGCGTGGAGGACTGCGTCACCGCGCTCAGGATCGCCAGAGCCAAGCACATCCCCATCGCATCCGGTAAGGCCGAAATAAAAGTAGATGTTTTCGGTAAACCAACCCATATTCTAACAATACCTTGTGACAAAGATGCCTAAACTGACACTGTGACAAGTAAAGCCATGATATAAGTGAAACAATCTTGAAAGCAGCTCTAAATCCCAATATAAATAATAAGTAAATAAATTAAACATATATGTTAATAGTCCATTTTTGAACACATGTCAACATGCTAACTTCATGTTTGAAGTGCTATATGCTACATAATTATTTACATACTCATTTCACCTTCTCAACTCCCTGGGGAACATCCAAGCAGCTGTTTCAGGCACTAGATGGTATAATATGAGTAAAGTAATTTTGAAAAGTTTTCCTGAAAGTAAAGCCTGTCTAATAAAAAAACCACTTTGTTTGTGTATTGGAGAAATATAAGATCCTTAACCCTTCTGGTTTAGGAAAAAGCACTGCTCATGGCATTTCTGGTTGCCTACAGCAAGGAGGGGGTTAATTGTCTTTTAGCTTTTCTAGACCACTATAAACAGGGAGAATATTGAAGGCTAATTAATCACACTATTCACAGAATTTATCCATAAATAGATTGCGAATAAATAGTACACCATTTCCAACATTTAATGAACTGTGACAGTAGTGTCACGTTTCATAAATGTTAATTAATTCCTCGTTATTGTTAATTATTGTTAATGTCACTGTATTTTGCACATCATTAAATTTACTCGTTTGTTTGTTTTAGTGGCCACTGGCTTTCCGACTGGTCAAGTTCCACTTAAAACTCGTCTGGAGGAAATACGACAGGCAGTTTCAGATGGAGCGTCGGAGATAGACATCGTTATTAACAGGACATATGCTCTACAAGGAAACTGGAAAGGTGGAACATTAAATACAGAATTGGTCAAAAACCAGAGCCATGCCACTAATATGATGTTTTGCAGTGAATTTGTGACATTGATTTTATGAGCGCTTCTGTGATAGTGAATTTGTGACTAAGATGTTATGAGCGCTTCTGCGACTATTGACTAAAAAAAGCCATTTGAAGAACTTTAACCCTGTCCCTGTTGAATTAGGCACAGATACAGCCCTTTAGGTCATCTACCATTTTGAGATTTCCTTTTAATTTGTATTCTGCTGTTGTTTTTTTGTTAGCAATATTTTAAATCTATTTGGAAAAAGGTCAAGAAAGTACAATTACATACTGGAACATATAATGTTTGATTATTAATCCTTAAAATATTAAAACAGTTTTCTTTTCTTTCGTATGCGAATACTGATTACAAAAGAACATGGCCATGTAATACAGTTTTCCCTCGATATAACGCCCTTCAAAGCTCTGCGGATTCAGATGCACTGTGGCCTTGGATTCCGTTTTATTTTAGGATAGGCCTTTTTCATGAGATGCCTGATATTGTGTGACAATTTGAAATTGCTTGTGTAGGTTTGTACGAAGAGGTCCGACTGATGCGCGAGGCTTGCGGGGAGGCGCACATGAAGACCATCTTGGCGACCGGCGATCTGGGTTCTCTAGTCAACGTGTACAAGGCTAGCATGGTGTGCATGATGGCAGGTCAGTTACCAGACACTGGCATGAGCATGATTTCAGGTTAATGCCCAAATATAACCACACATCAGGCTCAATTGCTACATTTAAAGTGAAAGAAACTAACTTTAAAACTTGCTAGCCCGAATAGTGATACAAATAACAAATGTTATGAATTTCTACTAGTCCTTAGGATACCTTTAGCATTGGGAGAAATGGCCTGGGATAGCAGATTAGTGTTAATTTTGATCCTGTGTTCATGAATCATGTGTAATTCTTTCACTGTACATTTCTGTGTCATGTTCAGGTGCTGACTTCATCAAGACATCGACAGGGAAGGAGGCGGTCAACGCGAATTTTGTTGTGGCACTTGTGATGGTCCGAGCGATCAGAGAGTATTACGGGCGAACCAATTATAAGGTGACTATTAAACCATTAAACATCTGCAGCTATTCCTGTGATCATTCTCTTCTCCACCTCTCTCTGTTAAGTATTATGATATAACATTGTAGTTATGGAGTATGGGTGGTTTATTTGTGCTGCAGTGTAGTTGGTTGGTTGGTTTAAAGCCAATAACATTGCAGTGTAGTGCACTAATTCAATCAATCAATAAGAAGTTCATTTTATTAGAATGTGATTAGTGAGATGAAAATGTATAGTGGTGCAAACATAATACCACACAACTAACTGTCATCAATGCTCTGTACTGTTGTATTTTTATGACAACAGATTGGGTTCAAACCCGCGGGTGGCATCCGGACGGCGAAGGACTCCTGCACATGGTTGTCGCTGATGAAGGAGGAGCTGGGAGATGAGTGGACGAAGCCGGCATTGTTCCGTCTGGGCGCCAGCAGTCTACTGGGCGACATCGAGCGGCAGATCTTCCACTACGTCACCGGGCACTACGCCGCCGCTCACGAGATGCCCATGACTTAGTCAGGGACTTTACAGTGACACTGGACACTCATGGTTGAGTCAGGGGTGTCACCAGATATCCATGGTTTAGTCAGGGGTGTCACAGTGTCATGACATGCCTTTGGGGTTAGTCAGGGGTGTCACAGCATCATGAGATACCTTTGGTTTAGTCAGGCGTGTCACAGTGACACTAGATACTCATGGTTGAGTCAGGGGTGTCACACGATATCCTTGGTTTAGTCAGGAGTGTCATGAGATGGCTGCCAGGGACTTCACAGTGAGACACTAGACACTCACGTCGTGAGATGCTCATGGTTTAATTAGGGGCGTCACAGTGTCATGACATGCCTTTGGTTTAGTCAGGGGTGTCACAGTGACACTAGACACTCATGGTTGAGTCAGGGGTATCACACAATATCCATGGTTTAGTCAGGGGTGTCACAGTCATGAGATGCCTTTGGTTTAGTCAGGGGAGTCACAGTGACACTAGACACTCATTGTTGAATCAGGGGCATCACAAGATATCCATGGTTTAGTCAGGGATATCACAGTGACTCTAGATGCCGTTGGTCGAGTCGCAGGTATCATGTGATGCCATGGTTTAGTCGGGGGTGTCACAGTGATGCTAGACACCCATGGTTTAGTCAGAGGCATCTCAGTGCCATCCATCTTTTCACGCTCCTTGCAGAATTCAACTGACAGAACGCATTAATCATTTGGTTATTTGTTTCCTCGTAGCTGCGATCGCTCTGTGAAACAGGGGCCTGGATACTTTCCAGGGCAGTTAGATGAATTCCAGGAGTTTGAGAACGATGATATTCCAAACTGTGCCTTATAAGCAGGTTTTATTGATAACTTTAGTCAAGTATTCGGTGTATTGACTATATACGGATAAGGTATTAAACTGTAAAGTTTGCAGTGAGCCTAGAGTAGATAGCTTGTAAGAAAACTGTGATTTATTTAGTTTCTTTGAAAGAATTTTTCTTTTCTTGGAATGTCCCAATTGGATTGATTTATTGTAAATAAAATATATTCTACATGTTACGATAAACCCCTGTGAGGATATAATGTATTAATATATTTTGTTGGATAGAAATATGAGAAATGAAATAAACATTACTAATAGTGCTATTTTTAGATTTCTAGGTTAGTGGTGTGTATGCATTTACTCAGAACAAAAACTGATGTGTTCTTATCGTATTATATATATGTGACTGACATGAAATGTATTCACTCATCAACCATAAACATTCGTTATATATTATTGATGCTTTTATCTCTTGCCAAACACTAGCACATTCAGGAATTGAAAACAATGATCAATTAGCGAAAATTTCATGTAGTGGGTAGCTCAACCATATTGAACTTGAGAATAATTCAAATCAAGCATTTATCTCAGAGTAGTATTTGGTGCTGTACAGAAATATTCTAATATATAAATGTATATACATGTAATAAAATATATATGTATGTACTGTACACTATGTTAATACATCTACATAAAATTGGTGCATTATGCTAATCTGTTAATCAGCATTAACCCTTCCCCTGCTGGATTAGACACAGCCACTTTTCTGTAAGGCATCTATGGTTGCCTTTAGCATGGACAGAGTTAAATAACTGTCTTGCCATTACCATGATTGCAGCCTCGGTCCTATCTATCTTGATTTGCTCATAGGAATATCTCGATGTAAGCAAATGTTCTCAATAAATCTTAATCCTTAGAGTTATGTCGGGTACAAGTGAAATATTCCAGCATTGATGTAATGTATTAAATCGATCAAAACCTGTAGAATTGGCCATCATAATTTAATTAGTGTTATGATCAAGCTTTCGAGCTTGGAATTGGCGCAATATAATTGTACAATTATTATTTTTGTATTATTATTTGTGCAGCACACTTGCTCAGCTATTTGATTTTGATGGCTATCAGAAGAGGTAATTAAAACATAATATGAGCACTTTCATCCTAACACTAAACAGTTTGATCACTATGGGGTTACTGCTCTAGATAGAGAATGAAACATCAGTGAATGCCACTGAATAGGTGACCTGGGAAAAATATTTACACATTTAACCCTCTTCCTGTTGAAGTCGACTTAAGGGGTGCGTTCAATGACACAAGGGCTTGCAAGCAGCTTACCAAACTAGCAACTGTCTCATGAGTCGCATGAAGCGTACATTGGACAGGGAACCAGTTTAGCTAAGCGGCTTACTTACCTTGAACGCACCCGTTGTCCGATCACGTGCAGCAGGGGATACAGTTATATTGATGGATTGGAAAGTTGTTTGGTAAGTTTATAGAAATCTACATGTATTTAGAATTGTTGATATGGATTTAGCTAATCTTCTCCATACTGTGCTATGGTAACATGTGATTGCCAGAATTAGGTAGTGGACTCGGTTAAGGAATTCAATCCAACTTGTTATTTTTTCTAGTCACCCATATACTATGCAGATTTATGATATCCAGTTGTTTCACATGCCCCAAACCATGCCTTCCCCTCATTCCACATCTTGCAATACCTATATGGTGCATGTACTTACAGGTTAAAACAATTTAACCCTCTCTCTGCTGGATTATGTGCAGGCAGATTTTTAGGATATCGCCGGTTGCCTCCAGCAGTGAGAGGGTTAAGTGTATTGGAGTACGATTCTGGAGGTACCTTGCTTGGTAATTCGAGGAATATATACAAACCAATACGTTGGAAGTGTGTAATTGCTAAGATTGTCTCATGTTTGAGTGCGCATGCGTCTTATCATTGTGCTTATCAGTGTGTGCAGGGAATGAATAGTTATTTACAGATGTCATATGGCCTTCGTTTGATTTGTTGTTCTGCAACTTCTTGGCATTGTGTAGGCATATGCCAGTTTTGTGTAGTAGGGTACGATTTCTTTGGAAATGTATTCATACCCATCTGTAGGCAGGAATTGTTATGTTTATGACCCTCTTGTTGACCTAGCTGGTACCCTTTCATGAAGCTCTCCTATTCATTAGGAGATCACAGCCCTTGTGAGTTCGTCGCAAGTGGGTGAAAGATTCCCTCAGCGACGTTAAACTCCCATTAGTGAGTGGTTTCGTATATATGGCATACTTCGGGTGGTTTCTCCAGGATCTAGAGCAATGCTAGAATTCGTGCGAAGTCGCGAAAGCAATGCTAGCGTGGCGTCACGAACGTGCTATAGGACGGCCCACGTACGTAGCACGAAAGCTTGTCTAGCAACAACTAGACATGCGCAATGAGACTTCCGTGCTAAACTAGCGTAACCGCCCGAAGTAGGCCTATGATAGCGAATATGATCACGATCGTTTACGAGTTTTGTCATGATAACCTAGCGGGTACGAGAGCTTACTAAAAGGGGTCCATGTTTAGTAAGCTTCCTGTTTGTTTTGTTAGTTTGTATTAGTATTCACATACTACGTTTCTAGTGTATGCTCTCGATTACCGGTATGTTTTGATATGACTTAGCTCAGGATAAATCAATGAAATGCGGGCAAACATACTTGATTGGTTTTATCATTTTGATTGAGTAATCATGTATCAATTAAATATTAATTTGTATTATTGTCCAATATATATATAAACTACTTGCTATGTGTTAGTAATGTATATTATATTTCCATTGGAACACATTGTATCGAGTGCCATAACGTTACAACTTTGAGGATAAAGTATATTCAATTTATCCACCGTTTTTACTTTATTTTCTCGAAACCTTTAACAGCGATCATCACAACTTTTATCCTGACATGGTTTTGTGAGCAAGGATACAATTATTATGTTACTATTAAACATTAACCCTCTCCCTGCTGAAGGCGAATTAAGTTGCCCGATCACATGCAGAAATAGAACACTTTGATTTTATTCAGCATGGAGGAGGTTAATATTACTAATATCGAAAACAATCACATTTACTTCATTATCAACTATTAATTGTCGGTTGTTTACATGATAGTGTTACAATATAC
>JAUTBV010116078.1:0-13636 GCA_032361325.1 Lepetodrilus fucensis
TGGTCTATAAAACTTTCCTTGTTCTGCATCTGTAAAATCGTACTCTTTTTTCATTTTGGACACCTTTTTTGATTTTCATCAAAATCACATTTGCGAGACTCATGATTGTATTTTTCACATCATCTCTAAGGGGAAATTATAGTATCAAATCAATCCCCAAAAACATAGGCAAAGGTTCACTATCTTTAATACCAATAAACCCAAGACTTTTATAAAAAGCCACAGCATCTTTTTCAGCCAAAAGGTAGATACCTGCACATCCAGCTAGTTGTGATACTTGTATGGTTTTTAAAAAGCTATCTCTTAAAAGCCTTTTGCCTATGCCCTGAGCTTGAAATCTCTTATCAACTCCCAACATACTAAGTTTAACAACAGGTATAATCGGTGGTGTCCCTGAAGGTCTGTTTTCTTCCAACTCAAAACTCTCTCTTGCTATGGAAAAAGTATCTAAAGTATAAAACCCAACAAAGCATTCATCATCTTCTTGGTCGAGTAAAACATAGGCTTGACTTAAATGTTTTTTGACACGCTTTTTGAGAGATTTATGAACAAAATTGTTTATCATTTCATTGCCACAATCAAAAGTTTTGATACCTTTATAATTACTTGTTAAGCTATATTTTACAAGTCGAAGTTTAGGCATTGAAACCTTCTAAGTTCATCAACTTTTGTAAGGCTTTAGTCTGCTTTTTAGGGGTTTTTATACTCTCTTGAAACTTATCCCATTCACTTGAAGATAGTATCAGTAAGTTATCTTCTCTTATGACCTCTTTGGCTCTTTGAGTAGCTGATGAGATAAGAAAACTACTCAAATCCATACCCAAAGAGTTTGCAGCACTTTGCAATAAAGTTTTTATATCTTTAGATGTTTTAAACTCTATACGAGTATCTTTTAAATCCTTAGTTGCTGACATGTCCAATCCTTTATACGGCTGATGTACGGATATTGTATCGTATGGTAGCTAAAATTAATATTTATGATTTACATAAATGGTGTCAAACACTTTTTTAAAACCCGCTTTAGCTTTTTAAAATTTTAGATATTGCTGGAGTTTTATAGTGAGCTATGTATCTTGCAACAATACAAAAATATTCTTAATCGTTAAATAGTAGAGATGAAAAAAATCTACCTTGATAAGTGACCACTTCTATTGTATCTTTTGTTAAAACAGACAGCATAGTTTTCTATAGCTTTTGATAAATTTTCTTTTTTTTAGAATCCAAGTAAAGTGTATCAGGACAAATGTCTTGCTCATTTGACCATGTAACAGTTCCATGTAAAACTGATGCTTGTTTAAAATAGTTTATATCTCGAAGTTCTTTAAAAACTCCAAAATTTAGCAACTCACTACAATCATATATGCCTTGCTCATCATTTGTAAAAGTTAAAATGAGTTTATATTTATCGGTAGGAATAACATTTTTAACTCGAGGATTCATCATCTTAATGGCTCTATTTTATATGGTTTTTGACCTTCAACTGCTAGTTTCCAATCTGCCATCAACTCATCTTGATGTAACTCAATCCATGCTGATAAAAGTTTCATTTTTGACTTAGGTATTTTACCTTCTAGTATCTCACCATTTGGAATCTCTACAATAACTTCATCATCTTGATATATTGCATGTATGTGTGGTTTATGATGTTTTTTATTATCGATATAATACATATAAATTATAATCCCATAAAACATTGATAACGAAGGCATTGATTTCCTTTTTTTTAGATAAATGAATTATAGCACAAATTGTTCAGAAAAAGTGCATAAGATGATCCCCTTGGGTTAGGGATAACATGGTCAAACACTTTTTTAAAACCCGCTTTAGCTTTTTAAAATTTTAGATATTGCTGGAGTTTTATAGTGAGCTATGTATCTTGCAACAATACAAAATAGTACTATTTAGGAAATGGAGACTTTAGTCCTATCTTGGTTTTTTAGGTGGAACTAAAGTTTCCACTTCCAATAAAATCAACTAAACCTTAAACTTGAAGTGATTGTTCATAAGACAAAGTTGATATAATTGGAAAACAGCAGAGTTTTTTTAAAGGAACACGATGATAATCATACCAGCACGAACAGCTTCTAGTAGATTTCCAAACAAAGTTTTAGCCGATATAAATGGTTTACCCATGGTTATTGCTACGGCAAAAAGAGTTGAAGATATTGATGAAGTTGCAATCGCTACTGACTCACAAGAGGTTTTAGAAGTGGCTGAAAAACATGGGTTTAAAGCTGTTATGACAAGTGATACTCACAAAAGTGGAACAGATCGCATAAATGAAGCGGCACAGATTTTAGGGATAAATGATGATGAGATAGTTATCAATGTCCAAGCAGATGAGCCATTTATAGAGCCTGAAGTTGTTAAAAGTGTATATGACAGAGTTGTAAAAGCGAAAAATGAACAAGAAGGTGTGATGATGGTTAGTTGTTTTAAAGAGATTGAGCCATCATTTGCCAATGACCCAAACCATGTAAAAGTTATCACAGATTGTCATGGATATGCTATCTACTTTTCAAGAAGTAAAATTCCTTATGATAGAGAAGAACATCACAATTATTATGGGCATCTTGGGATTTATGGGTTTACAAAAAATTCACTTGAAAACTTTTGTAAGTTAGAAAACGCACCGATAGAAGATATCGAGAAACTAGAACAACTTCGAGCAATATATCATGGTAGAAAAATCGCTATGGTAGAGGTTAAAAGTAAAAGTTTTGGAATCGATACAAAAGAGGATTTGCTTCTTGCTTTGAAGATATTTGTATAAAGACCCTGCAACGCCAAAAAGAGGAGGAGTTGAAACAAGCGTTGCATGGGCTTAAAAGTATATCGGCACAAATTTTGATTACTTAACCCAATTAAAGTAAAAATTTAATAAAAACTAATTATAAAAACCTGTACAATTTTACAATATAAAAAATATTGACATTTTTCTTTTTTATAAACAGTATATTTCATTTTGTAAAAATATATTTGACAAAATGTGCTGTTTTGTAACACTTTTGTCAAATAAAAAGCTTAAGTATAAAAAAAATTAACAAAATATTTTTTTTAACCGATATGCTTTTTAAGTACGAATATGTACTTGCAAAAAATTATAGGCAGGTAAAAAATTATGGTTGGTAAGAAAATGTTTTTCTTAAAAGCTTTTTTAAGAAGTGAAAAGCTTAGAGATCAAGTTTCATTTGATGACTTTTTGAGTCGTTATACAAAAGAGAAGTTAACAGCTTTTGCAAACTCCGATATACACAATGATAGAAACAATGAAAAAAATCTAGCAGTTCTTCTTTTTAGTATGGATTGGGAAAAAGATGATCCGTTTTTTGTAAGAGAAGCAACGGAAAAACTTTTAGAGTGTGTTAAGTATGAGATACGAGAGCATGATGTTTTAGCTCACTGGGAAGAGAATGAATTTATAATTTTACTTCCTGAATGTTCAAAAGAGTCAGCTGAAAAAATTGCATTTTTAATCAAAAGTATCGTAGACGCTCGAACTTTTGTAAATATGAAAGTAGCACTAAACTATGGAATCACAATCCATGAAAGTGATGATACTCCAAATTCATTTATGGATAGGGCTTATGAGCAGTTAGAGAAGTGTGAAGAGGTTTAAAAAGCCTTATTTAAAGTTCGCTAATTCCATCTATAAACTGTCTGATTATCGGATTGTCTGTGGTTTTGAAAAACTCAGGCTTTCCATCAGCTAAAACTTTTCCATCATAAAGCATTATCATCTGATCTGCAATTTTGAAACTCTCATTTATATCGTGGCTAATTACTACCGAAGTAGTTCCAAGCTCTTTTTGTAGCTTTACAATAAGACGACTTATGAGGTCACTAGCGATTGGGTCAAGTCCTGAAGTTGGCTCATCATACAAGATGATATCAGGTCTTAAGATGATAGTTCTAGCAATTGCAGCTCTTTTTTGCATACCTCCACTTAACTCATGTGGAAACTGATTCATAACATCATCTGGATCTAGACCAACAAGTTCTAAAGATTTTATAACCTCTTCTTTTATCTTTACTTCCTTATAATCACTATGCTCACGAAGCGGAAAAGCTATATTTTCATATATATTCATGCTGTCAAACAGAGCTCCAAACTGAAATGCAAAACCTATCTTTTTACGAATTTCTAAAAGCTCTTGTTCCGTTGCTTTTGCTATATCTAATCCCTCAACTATAACTTCTCCCGAAGTTGGTTTTAAAAGTCCAACGATATGTTTTATAACTGTTGATTTTCCAGTACCAGAAGGTCCCATAACTACAGCAACATTTCCCTCTTTTATAGCAAAGTTTAATCCCGTAAGCACTTTTTTACTACCAAAATACTTATGGACATTTTTAAACTCGATGATATTTTCCAAACCTAAACTCCTCTTTTTGCTACAAATCCACGATCAATTCCAGCTAAATCTTTGTAAAATGATAACTCTTTTATGCCCTTGTTGGTTAGATATTCTCGCATGAACTCTTTTTGGTCATAACCCATTTCACATAACAGATAAGATGATTTTTTTTCTATGAAAATATCAATTATCTCTTTTAGCATCTCATCTCCAACTTTCCCACCAAATAAGGCATTTTGTGGTTCATGTGAAAGAGAACTCTCTAGTTTAAAGCCATCAGCTATATATGGTGGATTTGAGATAATCATATCAAACTCATCATAAATATTATCAAGATAGTTTGTTTTAACAAAAGATATTTTTTCACTAACTCCAAACTTTTTAGCATTTGTCTCTGCTATTTGTAAAGCTTCTTGTGAGATGTCAGTTGCTGTTATCTTTATGTTATCCACCAAAAGTGCTAACATTATAGATATGATGCCACTTCCTGTCCCTATCTCTGCTACGGAAAAATCCTTATCTTTTAAAACCTCTAAAGCTTTGTCTATAAGTATCTCCGTTTCAGGACGGGGTATCAAAGCTCCTTGGGTTATGAAAAACTCTCTTGAATAGAAACTTACTTTTTTTGTGATGTACTCTATTGGTTCATTTTTTAGTCGTCTCTGTATTAGTTGTTGATATTTTTTGTAGTTTTTTAGAGTTTTATCCTCATTTAAAAGAAGTTCTACTTGATCATAGTTTAAAAACTCTCGCATGAGGATTGAAGCTTCTTTGGGATTTTTCAAAATCAAAGAGGACTCTTTAAGTGCCTCTTTGATTGTAGGGTCAGTCATCTATCTGGACACCTAATCTCTTTAGTCTTTCAACTAATGGTGGATGTGAATGGTAGAAAAATGTAAAAATTTGGTGCGATTTTGGAAAGCTTTTGTTTTCATTTGCCAGTTTTTGAAGTGCTGAAGCCAACTCTTCTTGACTTTGGCATGAAGCTCCATACTCATCTGCTCCATACTCATTGTGTCTACTCATCATGCCAAAGAGTGGCATAAAAAACAGAGATAGTATAGGAGAAAATATCAAAAACATGGCGATGATAGAGTAGGGTGTTCTTTCGATAGGGATAGCTTCAAAAAGTGCTTGAGGAAGATTACCAAATATAAAAAACATCAAAAATAGCAGAGTTCCTACCATTGCAATATTTTTGATTATATCTTTATGTTTGAAGTGTCCTAGCTCATGTCCTAAAACTGCGAGTAGTTCGTTTTTGGTAAGTTTCTCTATAAGTGTATCGTATAGTACAACTCTTTTTGATTTTCCAAGTCCTCCAAAGTAAGCATTTAGACGATTGTCCCTTTTACTTGCATCTATGGTAAATACTCCATCAGTTTTAAGTCCAGCAGATGAGAGAAGTTTTTCTATCGACTCTTTTAGTTGGGCATTCTCTAAGATGGTAAACTTGTTAAATATCGGGGCTATGAGAGTAGGGTAGATGACATTTATTATGACCATTATGGCAAATATAAGAGCAAATCCCCAGATCCACCAGTTTTCGATGTTTATGATGATTTTAGAGATAAGATAAGTTATAGCTCCACCAAATATGATGAACATGATTGAAGATTTTATAGTATCGATGACATAGAGTTTTGCATCCATGTTTGAAAAGCCAAACTTCTTATCTAAAACAAAAGTTTTATACAAATCAAAAGGCAAAGAGAAGAAAAATCCAATAACACCAAAAAGAAGGATATATACAACTGATTTCATAGCCATATCTTCAATAGTTACAAAACTATCAAGCCATTTTAATCCAAATCCAATCCAAAATATAAAGATAATATACTCAACCAATGAGCTAAGGATATCCATTCTTTGGCTTGCTATCTTGTACTCAGCAGCTTTTACATAGTTTGAAGGTGTCAGTATGACAGCTGGATTATGTTTTTGGGTACTTACATATCCTATCTCCATAACCGAGATGTAAATTTTAGTCAATATATAGATAAAAAATATCGCTCCAATAGTTAATAACATCTACTGACCCAATACATTTTTAAGAGTTTTAGCAAATTGCTCAGGTGGTTTATATCCGATAGTCTTAAAGTTTTTAAGCTCATTTCCGCTCTCATCGTAAAAGATTATAGCTGGAGGTCCAAAGATATTATACTTTTTCAAAAGTGCTTTATCTGTATCTGTATTTTTAGTAACATCAACTTTTATCAGTTTAAACTGAGCCATAAGTGCTGAAACTGTTGGGTCTGGAAATGTGATATGCTCTAACTCTTTACACGAAGCACACCAGTCAGCTCCAAAATCAATCATAACTTTTTGGTTACTGTTTTTTATCTCATTCTCTAACTCAGCTATAGTGTTTACTCTTGTGAAACTCTTTTTTGCCTGTGTTTGCCCGATTGGAGTACAAGCACCAAATTTTTCAAGAGGATTTAGTGGATTTGTTGCCCCTGAAAATGAACCTATTAACATGATTGCTCCTATCAGAGCTAACATAACTGCAAATACTTTTATCATCTTTTTTAAGCCACTAACATTTTCTTTAAATGTCTCAAAAGCTCCTGCATAAACTCCACTTCCGATAAATAATAAAGCCCATAAAAATAGACTAATAGAACCAGGAATGATACGAGATAACATCCAGATAGCAATAGCTAACATCACAACACCAAATATCTGAGACACAAGAGTCATCCATCCACCAGGTTTAGGCATAAACTTACCAGCTCCAGCTCCTATGATAAGAAGAGGAACACCCATACCAATACTCATGGTAAACAAAGCGGCACCTCCTAAAAGTGCATCTCCAGTTTGACCTATATAAACTAAAGCTCCAGCAAGGGCAGGGGCTACACAAGGACCAACTATAAGGGCCGATAAAAATCCCATGATAGCCACACCTAAAAGTCCACCACTTCCTTTTGCATCATCAGAGGTTTTACTGATTTTGTTTTGTAAAGTTCTTGGAAGTTGTATCTCATAGTAACCAAACATAGAAAAAGCAAGTGCTACAAATACCAGTGAAAAGATACTGATAACCCATGGGTTTTGCATAGCTGTTTGGATGTTTGCTCCAAAAAGACCTGCTAAAACCCCAGCTGCTGTATAAGCGATAGACATAGCTAAAACATAGATAACCGATAAAAACAGTCCTCTAGCAGCACTCATGTTTTTGCCATCGCTTCCTGATTGAGATACGATGATAGAAGATAAAATAGGAATCATAGGAAAGATACAAGGTGTAAGAGCTAACAAAAGTCCAAATCCAAAAAATAGAGCTAAAATAGTTCCGATAGAACCACTTTTAAGTGCATTTACTATTTGATCCTCTTCACTTGATTCTACTGGAACAGGTTCAGTAACTGCAACTGGTTTGACCTCTTTTTTTGTCTCAGCTGGATTAGCCATCTTCCAAGTTGTCTTTTGTTCAACTGGCTTTGTGCTCTTTTTTGTAGCATTTCCAAACTCAAAACTTTTGCTAAGTGGTTGATAACAAAGTCCCTTTTCTGAACACCCTTGATAGTTTATCTTAAGTGTAAAAGCCTCGTCCCCAATCTGCTCTTTTATGACCGATAGTGGTATATCAACAACAACATTCCCACCACGGTGGACTATGAAATCGTGAAAGTTAACGGGCTTAGGTCTTTTTATAAGCTTATCTAAACTAACCTCTTTTGGTTTAGTAATAGTATATTTTAGCATCTCATCATAGATATACATCTCTGGAGCAAGCTCAATTGTAGTTTGAATTTTATCATCTTTTTGAACTGCTTTGGCTATAAAAGCCTCTTCAGGTTTTAAGATGTCACTTTGCTCAAACGCAAAAAGTGATGTGTAAAGCAGCGTAAAAATAAGCAATAAGCTTTTTGTCATTGCAGTCCCCTATTATAGTTTTATGAGATTATACTAAAATTTTGTAAATAGTTTGTGTATTATATTTTTAAAATAAAAAGTATCAATTTTTTTTACTTTTTGGTTAAAGCATTTTTATTATATAATAGTTTTTAATTAATCTTTTATTTTACTCTTACCACTTTCAATAGCTTTTAGGGTAAATTTTTTGATTAAAATTAACTTTGTAAAAGGATTGGCATGAGAAAATTGATGATATTGCTTTTAGGTGCAATACTCATAGGTATTTTGTCCTATTTCTGTTTTTCAGATAAAGCTGATGGGATAAAAGATGATTTAAACTTAAAAACTAAAAGTGCTTATGCAGCCAAACAGATGGACTGGGTACATTCTGATATAAAAGGTAATGATTTAGAGATGACCAGAATTGTTACTCTCGATGGTACTGCTCCAAATGCTGCACTAAAAGCTGAAGCTGGACGAATTGCTTTGGCCCAAGATGGTGTTACTGGTGTTGATAACCGTTTAGTTGTGGCAGAAGTTACAGAAGAAGTTGTGGAAAAATCAGTTGAAGTAGAAGTTGCTTCAAAACCAGACCCAATACCTGTTGTTGATGTAGAGGTTGTTGCAAAACCAGATCCAATACCTGTTGTTGAAGTAGAGGTTCCAGCTAAAGTTGTTGAGAATGTTCCTAAAAAACCTGTAGAAGTAGTTTACTCGTGTCAAGATGAGTTTCAAAAAGTACTTTTAGGTAAGAAAATTAGCTTTGCTTCTAATAAATCAACAATTAAATCTGATAGTTATGGATTATTGGATGATTTAGTCTCTGTTATAAATAGATGTCCAGATGACGCAGTTGCTATATCTGGTCATACTGATTCAGATGGAAGTGCTAGATACAATAAAAAGCTAAGTGCTAGTAGAGCAGATGCTGTAAAAAAATACTTGATCGATAAAGGTATATCAGTTGAGCGACTTAAAGCTGTAGGTTATGGAGAAGATAACCCAATCGCTGACAATGCTACAGATGAAGGTAAGTCTAAAAATAGACGGATAGAGTTTGATGTTATTGATATAAAAGATGTTCCTATTGTGGAGGAGCCTGAAGATTCATCAGAGCTTAAAGAGGTAACAGCTATCAATTTTGATGATATTCCTGATGCTAAAACTATTAGAATTACTTCATCTGACAATGATATAGGGTCTGTTAAACCTGGGACAACTGTAGGAAATGTTTCACAAAAAGCACATGCTGTTGCAGCCAGTTGTCAAAATAAGTTTAGAGATATATTGTCAAGTGGTAAAATTCAATTTGCATATAATAGAGCAAATATAAAGCCCCAAAGCCATCAATTGCTTGATGAATTGGCTAATATTGCAAAAGGTTGTCCAGATGAGTTTGTTACAATTTCTGGATATACAGATTCAGATGGAAGTGATAGTTATAACAAAAGATTGAGTGCAAAAAGAGCAACTGCTGTGAAAGATTACTTGATTAATAGTGGGATACCATCAAGAAGACTTAAGGCTGTAGGATATGGAGAGTCTAATCCAATTGCAGACAATAGTACAAAAGAGGGTAAAGAGAAAAATAGAAGAATAGAATTTAATGTAAAAGGAGTTAGATAATGAGTTATTTATTGGCACAGATATTGTTATGTTTATTGATAGCAGGATTGATTGGAGCATTTATCGGTTGGTGGCTTAGAGGAGGATGCAGAAAAAAACTTCGTCAAATTGATAATGACTGGAGTACAAGGTATGATGCAGATAAGGCTCTTTGGCAAGGCAAAATTGATTCTGCTGAGAGTCATATAAAGAAAAACCTTAACCAAAACAATGATGAGTGGGATGTAAGACTTCGTGATGCTGAGTCAAACTGGGAAGGTAAAGTTCAAGGTCTTGTAGGAAACTACGATGCTGAAATCAATAACCTTAATCTTGATAGACAATCATTGGAAGATGAACTATTAAAAGCACGAGCTGAACTTAAAGATGCTCGAACTCAATTGATATCTATGGATGAGAAGTGGAACTTAAAACTTAAAGATGTTGAGTCAAACTGGGAGCATAAAGTTCAAGGTGTTGTGAGTAACTATGACTCAAAAGCTGGAAGCTCTGATAAAGAGTTAGAATCATTAAGAGATGAGTTGAGATTAGCTAAAGAAGATGTTAAAAAATCTGAGTTAAAACTAACACAAGCAAATGACGAATGGAGCTATAAACTCAAAGATGTAGAGTCTAGCTGGGAAGATAAGATTCAAGGTGTTAAAAGTGACTATGAGACAAATTCAGGATCTTCAGATAAAGAGTTAGAAGCTTTAAAATCTGAGTTGGCAGCAACTAAAGAAGAGTTAACAGCTTCAAATGATAACTGGAATTTAAAACTTAAAGATGTTGAGTCAAACTGGGAAGGTAAACTTCAAGGTGTTAAAAGTGACTATGAGACAAATTCAGGAGCTTCAGATAAAGAATTAGAGGCTTTAAAAGCTGAGTTGGCAGCAACTAAAGAAGAGTTAACAGCTTCAAATGATAACTGGAATTTAAAACTAAAAGATGCTGAATCAAACTGGGAAGGTAAACTTCAAGGTGTTAAAAGTGATTATGAGACAAATTCAGGAGCTTCAGATAAAGAATTAGAGGCTTTAAAAGCTGAATTAGCAGATACTAAAAAGAGACTATCTGATTCAGATGATAGTTGGAACTTAAAACTTAGAGATGTTGAGTCAAACTGGGAAGGTAAAGTACAAACACTTGTTGGTGATTATGACTCTAAAACTGGAAGTTCTGAGCAAGAGATTAAAGCTTTAAAAGATGAGTTATCTGCAGCACATGCAGAGGTCAAAGAGAGCAACAGAAAACTATCTGATGCAGAGAGTGAGTGGAAATCAAAACTTAAAGATTCAGATTCAAACTGGGAAAATAAAGTACAAGGATTGGTTAGTGATTATGATTCAAAAATTACTAAAGTAGATAAAGAGAAACAATCTCTAAAAGCAAACTTAAACTCTGTACAAGCAGAGGCAGACGAGTTGATTCGTGCAGACCATGAACTCTTTAGTGCTGTAGGAAACTTAGAAGAGTCTTATGATGTAACCGATATCGAGGGTATAGGTCCAGGATATGGCAAAAAATTTAATGAGATGGGTATAAAAACTACTGTTGATTTTGCAGATAAGTTTTTAAACAATGAAAGCGAAATTAAAAAAGCAGCAACTGCAACAAAGATAGATGTTGATGCTATAAGAGCATGGGCTTCTATGGCAGATCTTATGACACTTCCAGGAGTTGATGGTCAGTATGCTGAGATTATGCAGGTTGTTGGTGTTGACTCAAGAGATGAGTTGGCAAAAACTGACCCAAAAGTTTTACATACTAAGATGAAAGAGTACAATGCCAAAAATCCAATTGTTCCAGATGTACCAGGACTTGGGTTGATTATAAAATGGACAAAATCTCCAGATGGCACAAAAATTGCAAAAGCACTATCTACAACTGATATCCAATCTGATACAACTAAATCGTATGATATTGAAGATATAGAAGGTGTTGGACCAGCTTATGCTAAGAAGCTTAGAGCTTTAGGTATAAATACAACTGAAGATTTGGCTAGTGCGTACTTAAATGATAATAGTGCTGCTTCCAATGCTGCAAAAGAGTTAGGTGTTGATGTAACTGCTCTTAAATCTTGGGCAAAGATGTCAGATATCATGAGCCTTTCTGGAGTTGATGGTCAATATGCTGAGATTTTACAAGCTGTTGGGGTATCTTCAAAAGATGATATAACAAACTTTAGTCCAAAATCTCTACATGCGAAGATGGTTGAGTTTAACGCTAAAAGTCCAATTGTTCCAGAAGTTCCATCACTTGAGCTTTTATCACAGTTAACAGGAAAAGCTATAGATGCAACTGATGATAAAGATGATAGTAAATCATCTGACGGGGATTCTAAAGACTTTCTAAATGAATGTTATGAGATAGAAGAGATAGAGGGTATCGGAGCTGGGTATGGTAAAAGGCTTAGAGGCATGGGTATAAATACAACATGTGATTTAGCTGATAGATGCCTACTTAACAATGGTTCAACTAAAAAGATATCTAAAAAGATGAAAGTTGACTTTGATGCAATAAAAGCTTGGGCTGCTATGGCAGATCTTATGAGACTTCCTGGAGTTGATGGTCAGTATGCAGAAATTATGCAAACTGTTGGTGTATCTTCGAGAAAAGAGTTAACGCAAATGAGCGTGAATTCACTTCAAAGTAAGATGGAAGATTTTAATGCTAAAAATCCGATTGTTCCTGAGGTTCCAACTGTAGATATGTTGGTAGATTGGGCAACGGCTGCGAAAAAACAAAAACATTAGTTTTATAAAGTAGGGGATAAACCCTCTACTTTAGTTTTACCACTTTCTAACTACCCTATGACATGTAAGACATCTATCTAATGTTTTATGAAAAAACTTAATAGACTCATCTTTGTTTTCACTTTTAAAATTATCTATAACCCCATCAATAAGTTGTGATATAGCTTTTGTTTCAACACTAGCATAAGCTCTTGGGTTAAACCTATTAGATCTATCTTCACCTTTATTATCTGCATCAATTACAAAAGAGTCTATGTTTCTCAATTTGTCTTTAAAGTCCATAACACCTTTTTTTACCATATTTTCATTGTTGTACAAAAAACCTTTTTGCATAAATGACATCGCAGCTTCTAAATCCTGCATAGTTTGAATTCTTTCAGCTTTTTTTTCTGCATCGCTTTGTGCAAATAGAAGGGAACTAGACAAAATTATTGCCAACATAACTCTTTTCATGATTTTCTCCTTGGAATTATTTATAACTATTTATTATAATACATTAAGAATTTATTCAAGCTTAAAATTTGGTATAAGAAAAAATAATACTAAAATTTGAGTAGAATTGTTATAAAAGTTATTGTAAGCTGTAATTTTTATGGCTCTATTTGTCTCTTTTTTAAAAACATGTTACAATACGGAAAATTTAAACAAGGAGAAACCATGATACAAAATCAAAGAGTTCAAAACTTTACTGCTGGACAACAATCACTTCTCCTACTCTCTTCTTTTCTCCTCAGTCTCTAATAAACTGAGATAAAATTTTCAAAAATATTAAAAAGTTTGCATATTTTTATGCTATATTGCTAAATATATAACAGAGAGAAAGATTATGAAATATAAAAAATTTAAAAAGATAGATATACAAAACAGAACTTGGCCAGATGCTGAGATTGAACATGCTCCTATTTGGTGTAGTGTGGATTTGAGAGATGGCAATCAGTCACTTATAAAACCGATGACTTTAGATAAAAAGGTGCGATTTTTCAAGCTTTTGGTAGAGATGGGTTTTAAAGAGATAGAGGTTGGTTTTCCAAGTGCTAGTGAAGTAGAGTATGA